>JANHGB010052662.1:0-81431 GCA_026283785.1 Coracopsis vasa | reverse complement strand
AAATTAAGCATGTTATTAAGTCCACTGTTGCAAGAATGCTTAGCCTTTGTAGGATTAAGCCCAGATCTACGCTACACAGATAATCTTTTGTTCAGTCTTGAATGACTAGGACAGGCAATGGAAGTAATAAACACTGTTCTTAAAAATAAACATTTTACTGATCACAGAGACAGATAGTGCACGCAGTATTAACACTGAAACTGTCATCACATTTTATTAGTAACGTTTTAGCAGCACAAGTGAGATGATTCACATCTCTGAACCATGTCTCCGTTATCATTTTTTACCTGAAATTCCTGATTGGTTATGTTCCCCAATAAATCTAGTTGCATGTCACATGAGCAGTCAGTAGTGTCAGGTGAACAGTGCTTTCATGGACTCATGTTGACCTTCATTACTGTGCAGCATTAAACACAAAATCACCAAGTTAGCACTGTGGAAACTGCTGTGGCTCTCTGGTGCAGCACAATACCACATAGAGGCAATGACTTTCATGGAAAAACAAAGTGATCCTGGTAGTGTGGTGGTCGTGTCCTGGGTTTGAACTTCATATGTCCCTACCACAGTCTTTCCACTTCTGGTGCTACGCATTCATGAGCAGACTGGAACAGATCATCCTAGCCCATTAGCATGTCTCTGGCAGAGACCAGTGGCTGCTCAGGCAAAGAGTATAAGAAATGAACAAGAATACAGATTTTATTTCAGATTGTGTCATCTTGGCAAGCTCCAGCACAGGGTCTTCCTGAGTTAGAAGTACTGACAGCTTGAAGCAATCAGGTCCACAGAATTTCTATATGGAGCTGCTATCTGCAGTGTGGCCAGTACAGTAAGTACTGTAGTGCAACGTTTTTCACAGCAGGCCTGCATGATGAAGCAAAGGAAATGTTTGCAGGCATTTTTTCCATAACATTCCCATTTTTGGTAACACAGGCAGATTTGAAACATGGCAGCAGCAGTGGTAAAATATCAGAAGAAAAGATAGTGGTAGAAATAGCTTTTGCATGTTGTTGACCTGTACTTGTTCAGGTCTGCAGACTGCATCACAAGTCCATTGACTTCTGACCCATTCATATTCATAATTAAAATAAAACATTATTAAAACATAAGAAAAAAACCTGAAGCTTAAATAAATCATCTTCCCATATTTTCTCTTTATGCATTTTTCCCTTCCAGATATGCTAAAGCCTTAGCACTTTTTCCTTTCTGTCTTTAGTCTTAGTTTTCAGGGTATGACTGTTTTTTGTTTGTTTGGGGTGTATTTTATTTTGTTTTGTTATTGATTTTAACTACCATTTTTTTATGTTAGTCATATGATTTTGCTTCTTTCATTTGAAAACTCCACAATCACAGTTTTGAAAATTACAAACATGAGAAAATGATGGAAAAATCAGCAGAATTCAGAAAACAAGACAAAATTTTGGTAGGCTGAACAGCTGTCAATTCCAGTGGAAGACTTTTCAAACACACAGCACAGTTTCTTGAAAAGCTGCAGAATTAGATATGGAGTTGTTCAACACAGTCTTCAGATTCAAAAAGACTCCAACAAGTCTTGAGAACATATTGTTATTTCCGTGAGGTCTGATGAAATACTTGCCATGTCTGAAGGCAAAGTCTGGAGCTAATTTCTGCTCATGATTCACCAGAGATCAGTAGCCTGAAGGGCAGAGAGAAAGGCACTGTGCATCTGTTTTGGCAGGTTATAAGATGAATTTCTGAATACTAAAAATAAGTTCTTTATAATTCCATCCCATCTTGCTTCCAAGGACCTGACATTTAGCAAATTTTAATGAGGTGAAATTTGCACACCTCTGTGAGGTCAATGTAAATATTATCCTTATTTACAGATGAACGAAATTATAGCCCAGATGGAGATGAAGGCCTTGATTCAGGAAGCAGCCTATAGACACATGCATCCTTTCTTACAGGTGCTGCTGACAGCATTAGGGGACATTTAAAATAATTAAATCTTATTTGCAAGTCATTGCCCAGAGGCATGTGTCTGGTTTTGCTCTAGGAAATGAGTAGACGTTACTCCAGGACAGTTCTGGAAACAATTCCTTCTCATTCACAACTGGTCAGAGTCCTCTGGAAGAAATTGAAAGCAAGAAGATTTGTGGAAGAACGTTTCTTGGAATATCAACATTTCTCCCTTTCAAGAGTGAAATGAAAGCAAACAAAAATTTCAGAATTTCACTGGTCCTATGGTTCAGAGGAAAATTGAATCTCAGGCCACTTTCCTTCTGAAAACTCCTGATACTTCATCTTCTTAACATATGTTATTGGTTTGTAATTATACAAATAATTACAAAATGAAACTTTCCACAAGTGAAAAAGATTGGGCTGGAACCTGAACAAAACAGAGCAAAGAAAAATCCTTGAAATTAATATTGTTTGTGTGTTTTGGTTTGGTTTTCTTTTACTCACGGAAACAAAAAAAGGCTCCATTGACACCAAAAGATTCTGCCTCTAGATTTCTGGTTTAGTCTCCTTCAGACTCTGGGAAATAGAGATATGCAAAACATTTTTTATTATTACTTGGCAGACTCAGAAGTCTTTTAAAACCAGTTGGTTTATTTAACACATTTTATTAAACTTGTTAAATGTCATTATCTAATTGTTTAGGATATAATCAGTGGGGGAAAACAAGGGGAAGGAAAGACAAGAGAGGGTAAAACTGAGAACAAGATTGATTTCATCTACATTTTGCTGTCCTCACTTAATTTAATTTCTCAGATGAGAGAGATGAAACACCCCCTAGAAGTGCTTATACATTGACTGGAAAGAGCCCTATGTGATTATCTTGAGCCAGACACCTATTTTCCAGATAACTAAAGCTCAGTGGGAGTAATCTTGCCCCAGTTCCTGACTCTTCTCTTCCAGCAAAGAAGCTGGAATTGACAGCTCTGAAGGACAGTCAGCCCCATGAAGCTTCAGTTCCCAGCCTAGCCAAATGATTTAGAAGAATTAAATTATTTGCTTGTCTAATAGTTATAAAAAGACAAATACCGGTTTACATGAATTATTATGCTCTTTATTCTTAACTTCAGGTCTTGAATATGGATGGTTTCATTGTAAGTTAAATTTGGATGCAACAACAGAAGTCTGGGACAGAAGTCCATCTACCTCAGTATCCTGTCCCTAGGGAAGGTAAGTAGCACATTCCATGGAAAACAGGTGAGATTTGAGTAAACATCACTTGATACTGCCCCAATATCCCAGCCCCCAATAATCATCTTAAGGACTACCTGAGACAGAGGTAATAACTTGGAACTGTTTGTGTTTTGATTGCTTGAATTATTTTGATCTTATGAAAATTAAGTTTAGCAGGAATAAAGTTTTTTTTTGTAGCATATGTCAACAATACCATGAGGGGAAAAGAATAAAGGAAGAGCATAAGGGTGGCTGGAATTCATGTAGACAAATCTTGGCTAATTGAAATGTCACTAACATGCCATCTGTAAACAGTGTAGGTTTTGCAACATAAATTTCAACACAGGCTATCTCTCTGTGTTTTGGCATGTGCTGAAGTAACGGTGAAGAACTGACAAGACCAAAAGCATCTAGAGTTTGTAGTTAATCTCTGAATGCAGAGCTGTATTATGCAGAGTAGAAGAAATTCTGTACCAAAGTTTGTATTCTTCTGGAATATCTGTTTTTCACTTAGATTATTTCCAGATTCAGATAAACTTTGACAACACATGGCTGAATTTGCAGTGAGGCTGTTACTACATCGTCAGCAATTTCACAGGTAGCGGCACCACTGACCTGACCATAGTATCCAGAAATATAAATCGTAAAGTATAAGTCTATGTAGATGCACATTAAAATTAGATGTTGCAAAACCCACCTCCCGGTAGTGGCAGCCCAGCTGTGAAGAGCCATCTTTTGACTCCAGCAGATTACTAATTTCAAAAGTGAATCAGACTTGTAGTGAATGCAGCTGGAGATGTCACTTAGTAGTCTGGACTGACTGACAATTGTCTGAAGCCTGACAATTCAATCTGTCAGATGAAGACATGATTGCTCTCTTGAAGCACCAATTTGATATGCTTATTTTCATGTGAATGCTTCAACACATGTACCTATGGATACACAGATCAAACAAGCATATATTGAAGTAAAACTACAGAAAGGGTTTACCTCCATGAAAATCAGGGTCTTTTGATGTCTCTGCTTGAAGCAAAGCTATATAAGCAACATATAGACAAATCAGGACCATAATCTACTGAAAAATATGTAAAGCAGACATGCAAATAATCGATAGACTCTGTTGTACATTTCTGCCTGCTGGCTACACAAAAAATAACCTTGGTATAATTCTGCCCTGACTTGCAGATGATACTAGTTATTTTGGTAAATAATTTTTTATTGATATATGGAAAATTTTGAGCAATGCAAAAAAAAGCATCATCATATGTTCAAAGTCTTTGATTCTGGAAAACATGGAAGCATGTATGAATGCAGTCTTGTTTAGGATAATATGCATAGCCTGGAATTCTCTGATTTAATCCAAGCAGAGGTCCAGCAAAGCATACATTCTAAAAACATTGTCCTGACTGGACGTGTTTTGGGTAAAACCCAAGACCTCTTGTAAGAACAAGAGTTTGTACATGAGCACAGGGTATCCCCTGTGTCAGTTACAGTTTTCTGAGTATTGCAACCAAACAAATTTCTGAATACTGTGTTGGTTTTGGCTGGGATAGAGTTGATTTCCTTTATAATTGCTTACGTTGAGGCTGTGTTTTGATTTGTGCTGCAAACAGTGTTGATAACACAGGGATGTTTTAGTCATTGCTGAGCAGTGCTTGCACAGAGCCAAGGCCTTTTCTACCTGTCACCCCACTCCACCAGAGAGTGGCTGGGGGTGCACAAGAAGTTGGGAGGGGACACAGCTGGGACAACTGACCCCAACTGACCAAAGGGATAGTCAATAATATAATATGTCATGCTCAGCACGTAAAGTTGGGGGAAGAAGACGGAAGGGGGAACGTTCGGAGCGATGGTATTTGTCTCCCCAAGGAACTGTCACATGTGGTGGAGCCCTGCTGTCCTGGGGATGGCTGAACACCTGAGTGCCTGCGGGAAGTGGTGAATGGATTTCTTGGTTTGCTTTGTTTGTTGCATGTGGCTTTTGCTTTACTTGTTAACCTGTCTTTATCTCAAGTCATTAGTTTTTGCACTTCTACCCTTTCAGTTCTCTCTCCCATCCCACTGAGGAGGAGCGAGTGAGTGAGTGGTTGTGTGGTGCTTAGTTGTTGGCTGAGATTAAAACATAACAACCCAGCTGTTACAGACCAATTTTATGGACTAAAGGTTTATCAATCACAAATTTGTTCAAGCCTTTACATCTCTGACAGACATCACATGCAGGCGTCTTAATTCCCAGTGTAAGGTCTTGACTTCATTAGTAGTTTATAACAGAATTGCTTCATTTTCAGCAGTCACAGGAGCATCATCATGCTGTGGTAAGGTGGCCACTGATCAAACCAAAGCAAACTTCCCTGTTGACCTTTTTATTTTTACACTTACCCTTTGTAAATCATGAGTATATATGTTAAAGTTCTGAGAGCAGATCCAGTTAAATGAAAGGTAATGGCAACTTGATGAGTATCTGTAATTTTCACACAGTTACAACTATTCAATTTAAATTTACATAGTCCCTATAACTTGCAAATTAGCCCATGCTTGTACATATCTTTAATCATTTACTGGGGTAAATTGTAAATTGTTCTCAAACTTTAGATAATAGGGAACTTTTGACTTATTTAGGGTTTTCATTTTCTAGGAAAATATTTTAATATTAATTATTTTGATAGAAAATGTGTAATTTTGCACTTAGAGAATATAAACCAGATTCTTGATACACTGGCGACATTGGTCCAGGTCACACTAATAGCTGCAGTGAAATATATGTGGAAGACCCCAAAGGAGTAGCGAGCAACCTTAAAAAGCCATACATCTGGTATCTGATAGCAGAATCTGAATCAAAGCAATTTTCTTCTCTAGCAAATGAAGTAAAACTTTTGTTTACTATAAGACTGGACAGACCGAAATCATATTCATCTCAGTGCTCCCTCAGTTGCCCCAAGCACGTAAGCATGTATTCATTGTGGAGACCACATGGATTTAGAGATTGCATTAACCATTAAGGATGTTGTGTAATTCATGCTGCGCAACTGAGGTTTTGTTGCTCAAAACAATGCAAGATGTTGATTCCAAGTTATGGTAGAAAGCTCCAGTAGAAACATGTCAAATGGAAAAATCAGTCATTGGTAGACTTCATCAAAGAGTTTGGTCACAGTTAATGTGAGCTTTTAAACTGCATCTTTATGGAAGTAATAGCCATCACTGTGGTTGTGATAATGTCAGAGTTTGTTGAGGTGAAGTTTATGGGTAACTATCTATTAGAAGTCCTGAGCCATAATGAATTCTTTCAACATTTATCATAATAACATTAGTTAGAATACATTTTGTGGGCAGTGGTGAAGTTCTCACAAGTATTTTCCACATATTTGCATTAGTCAGGCATGAATTAATGGACACCAAAGGCTTTACTCCCTTAAACATCCCTTCTTGTTTCGTGAGTACCATGGCTATTATCTCATTTAATATTAATTGTCATGACACTAATCATGTGGTATTGGTTTAGATATTGCACATTGCCATTGGGGCTCCAGTTTAATTCAGTTAGTGCAATATTAAAATGTAAAACAAAAGTGTTAACATTTTAAGTTAAAAGTCTGCCTAAAATATTTCCATTCGGTGAAATTCTCCTGCCCCCACTGAGTCAAGAAGTCAATCCAGATCTTGCTTAAGGGTTTGGACTTGTAAACAGATGTCATGATGCTTTTTATTTTAGCAACCAAAAGCATTTCTAAAGTACAACAAAGCCCTTTGCAAGAGTAAAGGATCTTCATTTTGCTACCTAAAGTCAGTGGGATTTTTTACTTTGATTTCAGTGGGTACAAAACCGACTCCAAAGAATTTGCCACCTGCATAGGTATTTAAATGGTGGTGTTCCACTCCAAGGCGAGACTCAGTCTAAACTCTCCTCTACAGTGGACTTTTCTTCTACTTTCAAGCCACAAAGCAAAGGACCTTAAAGGACAGTCAGAAAAATGAAAAAAAGGTCCTATCTTTATCCTTGTTTTATACCTGTGTATTGCCCACCATGATGTCAATGTGTCATGGGCAAACAGACTACAGAATCCTTGCTCTCAGCATAGAAAGCTCTCATTCATGCCGTGAAAATTCCATGCATGTGGTTTTCAAGATAGTGCTCTCAATTTGCTTATGATTTCTTCCCCCAAAGCCTAATACAGTCTCACAGAAATCTGTTAAAATACAGTTCTAAATTTCAATCATCTGCACATCTGCCTATATATATTATACAATAATTTCACTATTCATACCAATCTGCCAAAATTTATACTTATTAGAGATTTGGGGTATTTTTATTTTTCAGAAAATGAAATTTAGTCACTATAATTAGACTTTAAGAAAGGTATTTAAAGAAATGGATAGCATTTTGCTGAGTTGTGTGGCCATGGTAGCTCATAGCAGCACAGTGTTAGTTACAGTCTACTTTTCTCCTATTCACTATGGTTGTGAGATGCTCCTGTCTCACTATCTTTGTTAAGAAGAATAAACAAATAACCATTTTGAAGTTGCTCTGATCAGAGGGGAGCATGGAAGAAGCTTTTTACACTGTCCGATTTTAAAGATGTTAGCTTATTAACTGGCACAAGATAATTAGACACTCAATATGCTGAAGAATAGTGGTATACCCTGGACTCATGTATTTTAAACCAGTTCAAATGGTGTATCCAGAAAGTTCTTCACTAATTCTTAAGCACCTACTGCTCGACTGAGGTACCCACATTCTGTTCATGGTACAAAGGAGGAAAGATAGAGGATACAGAGATAGAACGGAAGAGAAGATATAAAAATGAAGGAAGAATGGGGAAGAAAAGTCTGCTTCTGTGTGTGACAAGGAAAAAATTCTGCTCAGAATGTTTCCAAGGTTGTTTACAGAAGTGTCAGTTCTAATAAAACTCACAAGTCTTGACCCTGGGCCCTTTCTCTCCTGGGACAGAATGCTTAATCTATGATTGCACAAGCAAGTAATCCTGAGAAAGAAATTACACAGCTGCTGGATGCCACATGGTCTCCAGGTTCCCTCACTCCATCTTTCCACCTCCACCTTTCTGATCTTTCTGCTAATGGTGATATATGGCATGTTTGTGCAAACTGGAACTCGTAGTGGGACTCCATGGTGATCCATCTAGTTTCTGAGTAGCAGTTCTCCACTGCGCTTGCTGGCTGAGTAGCAACTGCTGAGATCAGATAACACAGCACAGTGAGACTTCTCATTTGTATACTTCAAAATCTGCTGTCAGCAGTGCAGAGCAAAGCCTAGCAAGCTACAGAGCAATTCTTCACTTGAGTTAGTACAAGTGTCTTAAGACCTCCCTGGAACATAATCCACCCTACTCCACAGAGCAGAGTGAGGAAGTGAAATGAGAGTTATTACATGTGAGAGATGAGAAGAGATGGGAAAAAGATGTAAGGAGTCATAGAGGAGTGAGGACTCATCTGAATGAATCATCCATTTCCCAAATTGCTCTGTGTTCTTGTTTGTTAAGAAGGTTAAGGTTTGTTGCAGCCTTGTTGGACACTGTGTCCATTTACATTTCTTCACTGGTAGTCTATTGTCCTGCTAACACATCTTTATAATCCTGTTCTCATGAGTTATGAGTTTGTCCAGGGAACACAGGAGAGTTAGAATTACAAAATAGCTACAGAACTATGACTGGTTTATGAAAGTTTATGAAAGGCTAAAATATTTTAGGAAAAATAACACAAGATTTAGAAAGCATTTATTAGATGTATCTCATCAAGGGTGCTGACAACTTTGTAGCAATGAATGCTCTATGGTTGGTTTAAGTATTCGATATAAATAGTCTCCTCCACATTCTTCTTCAGCTATGCTTACAGTTTTAAACTCAAGTACTATTTTTCTGTACTTGCTATTCCTGATGAAGCTAGCTTTTCTTGTAGGCTTGAAGATGTCCAGAGGTTTTTAGGTCAAATTCGTGTATATGACTTCAGCATTACCACAAACGGTTCCATAATAATATGTTGTATGAAAAATATGGTTCTAGACTGAGTCATTTGGCCAACCAGATCAGCTCTTTCCTACTGCTGGCCAGTGCCAATTCTACAGACAGATATAAGTTAAATCCTACAGACAAAGCTGAATTAGAATTCAATGCCAAATGGGAATGCTTTTTTACTGTCACTACTATTTTATATACTTCAAGGCTACTCCTGAAGCTTTGCAAAAGCAAATAATGATGAGCATTGATTGATGACTTTGTTTATTGATACCTGACTGGCAGATACAGGCTGCTCTTTTGCAGCAAAGTTAACTATGGGAAACCTTTCTTAAGTTTCTGGAAAGGTAGTCTAAAATGACATCTTTTTGTAAGTCAATTCCACGATGACTATAGACATAAAATTCACTATGCAGTGTGTCATACAGCTAAAAAATAAAAAAAAACCCAAAACAAACCAGAAGCATGTATATAAAATTCCAGGCCTACTTTAGCTTTTTGCTTAGACTGCTATTACCCTACTGACATGGTGAAATCCTGGTGTTCAAGGACACATGATGAGCCCCATTTGTTCATTGTCATCACATGCTATGAATTCCATTACACTATGCTGCATTACTTCTGAGTCTTCTGCAGTCCTTTTGGAGTCTTGTCATCTTACAAGAGATTTACTCCAGGTAGCAGAACATCTTCAACATCATGTTCTTCACAGCATATGCTTCAAACATCACAATTGAAAATGAGTCTTGTATTCCCCACACAAATATAGCACTGAGCAAGGACCTAACAGACACTAAATTTTGCTATGGATCTAGGGTTTCTTTTATCACAATCTCAATATGCACAAAACCTTCTATTCTACTGAGAATGTATGGCTTAGCAGGCTGATGAATTCACTTTCTTACTGCCCCAGACAGCCACTAGTACATAGGGCTGGCTTCCTTGAGCTCTACTATTTGATAAGTAGTTTTGCAGCAAAGATCTTGTATGACATTTGTTACTGATGAGTTTCCAATCGGACCATGTCTGTTTCTGTATTATGTTCTCTAAACACCTCAATCATAGTGTGGTTTAGACTGTGGAAACAGTTCCACATGGCAGCTGAGAACAAAGCAGCATATACCGTTTTGGTTGACAACATCTGGAAGTTCAGGGTAACATTACCTAAAGAGGAAACAGTTAAAACTTATTTATTGTTAGTCTTGTGGCACAATCACAACATTCTGGGCTTTTCAGAGCCACTACATTTGTCCTTTGTCTGTTGTCAGTAGAAGCTGATTGAGATGCCTTTTATCAGTTTTGGAAGGAGTCAGTCTTGAACACTCCTGAATGGAGACAGATGCCAGAGAATAAGGAAGATTTTATAAACAAGGAAGTATTGCAGAACTAGTCTAGCAAAGGATAAATGCTCCAGAAGGGCTGTCTTTAGATCAGTTTATAATATGCCACCAGTAGTTGCCTTAGTCTCATCATAGCTAGTGACATGCTACTTAGAAATAAAGGAGGTAGCTGTCTAGTTTCTGCACAAGGAATCCAGCCTGTAGTAGTTTGTCTGAATATCTGAGGTTTTTGTAGGCATCAAATGTCTGTAAGTGGTCATGAGCAGGGGGATGTGCCAGGAACAGACACCAGGAAGCTTTCTTTACTTTACCTTTCCATGCAGAGATGAAGAGTAGTGCCGTAAGTTTGTATCATGTTTCTATCACCCCAGGCATATCACAGCTCAGAGCTGCACTGTCAGTGTGCCTTGACTTCCAGGCTAGGTGTGTGGTAGCACAGGAGAGGCCTAACGCCATGGCTTGGGTCAAAGAAAGCTGCCCTAGGTTTCACAAGGAAGAATCCTGTGGGCAGGTCCAGTGCTTTGGATTTTACAGCAAGACCTGGATACTTGTACTATGCGCCTCAACATTTTTGCTTACTGAAGAATGAGTTTGGGGTTGCCTTGAAAATGAAAGGCCAGATTAGACAGAGCCTTGGGTGGCATGGTTTAGTGGGAGGTGTCCCTGCACATGGCAGGGGGCTTGGAACTTGGTGATCTTAAGGTCCTTTCCAAGCCTAATTATTCTATGATTCTATGACACAGTGATTCTGGCAAAACTTGACTGAAAATTTTTAATCAAAAGAAATCATTTGAGTAGATGCACTAACTCAAGTGGAGCATTTATGATCATCTCTTTTAGGAGAATATTGATGCATCCATTTTGGATGTGAAGGACATCTTGAATGTGAAGGACATCTTAGATGTGAAGGATCTTTTATCCCTCTCATGTTCCACATCTAAGGACATCACCAGGTTAAGGGTATTCTGGTTTAGAGTGATGGGAAGAGGTTTCTTAGTCTGGCTGGCTGCAGTTCACGGTAGAGAAACAATAACAGTAGTGTTTTCACTGTTGTGGTTAGGATGCTTACCTGGAAAATGGAATACCTTGCTTCTGTTCATGTGTCGGTGATCACCTAAGCATATTGTGAAAATTACAGTTACTTCAATAGGGAGACTGAAAAGCTGTCCAGCACTGGCATAGAGTTTGGAGGTCAGGGTATTCTTCTGGGAGGTGGAGATTTGAAACTTCTCAGTGGGAGAAGGCAGTGAATCTAAATCTCTGGTACTCTGGGTAAGCGGCTTAAGCACTGGGTTAAATAGAAAGAGTGACACTTCTTTGTTATTTTTCAGTGTTACCTAAAGAATCTTTTCATATTCAGTACAATTTTGTTAGCATTGTCTCAAATGAACACAAAAATATTTCCTTTGACTCATAATGATTACTTTTTCTTTTGTTTCTCTAAGAAAAAAGAGGAAAAAAAACCCACTTAGGTTCAAGGCTAAATGCTTTGTTTGTTTGGACTAAGAACTGAAAAATTCATTATTTGCACAAAGTATTAACTGAGGCTAAGAGCTTAATACGATTCATACAGAATTGAATATCACATAGCGAAAAAGAAAGTTACGAGTGCTTTGGAGGACTGGATCAGAATCCAAAAGATCATGAAAAATTGGGAAACCAGTCCAAACTAAACGAAATAATCTCAGTAAATCCAAGCACAAAGCTATACAATTAAGAAGGAACAATCAAAAAAATACACATAAAACAAGAAAAATTTGCTAGGCAGAAGTACTACAGAAAAAGGGGATTGCTGTGAACGACAGAGCACCAACAACATGAAGCTATAACAACAAGAAAAAATAAATCTCATTAGATGATGTATTCAGAGGTCCTTCATCGGTAAGACACCACTTCAGCATACTTATGAGGCCTCAAGCAGGCACATCATGCCCTGTCTTTAGTGCTACAGTTCAAGAAGGGTGTAGCCTTCTTGAAAAAACAAAGGATCAGAAAAGTGGTCAGAGATGGAAAAGCCTGGAAGGCTATATGCTCTTAATCGAGATGAATGAAGGCACAGGGGCAAAGTGAATCACTTCATATAAGACCGACCAGTTAGTGAATTTTTCCATCAGCAGAAGGACAAAGATTGATTCCTCCTTACTTTTCAGCAAACATACAGGTTATATATACGTTAAAAAAGCAGGTAAGGGGTGTCTGGTTTTCTTCATACCATGAATATAAGTCCTGACTGGGTCTTTCAACTTTGTATGCAGTGTAAGCAGCATACAATGTGGCGAAGGTTCACAGCAAACCACCCACAACTGCAATTCCATTGACCAAAATGACATCCCAGTCAAATACTAAGTAAATTTTTCTGCTTGCAGCAGGAATATGCCTGCAAAGTTTTCCCAGGGCTAGTGCTGCCATGGTATGGCATGAAATATGTGCAGTCACTCACGGTTTATGTTGAGATCAGAAGCTATTTTCTCATTGGATAACCCGCAGGCAGCTGCCAAGGGGCATCTGACCAGTGCAAATACACCCAGCCAGGGTTGATGGAATAACAATGAAGCAAATGATTTAGACCATCCCCCAGTCTAAGAGGGTTTTTTTGCCCACTCTTTTTATTAATAAGGCATCACTGCTTCTGTTTCTTATTACTTTGTGTTCCTTTTATACCACTTGAACAATTGAAAGGGCCCTTAAAGCAAGTGTCAATAACTTTTATGCATTCTTAATCACTCCTTTACATGTTTAGAGAAGGGTAAAATGGCTGCGGTATAAATAAAAAAGTCCAAAGTGTGAAATTAAACTCTGAACTGGTAAAAGAAAAAAAAAAGTCCATGGTTTATGGTCTTCACTGATGAAAAGGAATTGGTCAGGATATGAAACGTCTACATTTGGTACAAGGAATGTAATACAGTGGGGGTGGGGAAAGGGTGCTGAATTATCCCTCAAGTTTATCTGCTCCCCCCTTCTTGGTTAAGAATTGCCAGAACTACATTAGAGCCTGGAGGTCTGGACAAAAACATCCTCAGAGACTCATCCATGAGGTACCTTACCGGGCATCAGGTGTTATTCTTGTTCAGCAATTTGAGGCTTCCTTAGTCCAACCACAAGATGACACAAATAGCCTGAAAACTTCCCTTTAAGGGAAGCCCATGAAGAAATGAGCTAAACTGACAGGAAAATAAACCCTCTTAAAACTCAGCGTCTTTCTCCCATACTGAGACCAAGGTAGCCAAGATTTTTGCCCACTGAGTCTTTTCATAGCCACCTTCTAAACGCCTGAAAATTGGGCTTTCCAGTGGAAATACTGACACAGAAAAAAACACAGTGCAAATGGGGTTGCAATAACACTGCTGGGTCCCATAAAGGAGAAGGTGCTATGCAGGGGAAAGCATTCACAAGGAACTCATGCTTGGCATCGTATCCACCTCACTCTTTACAGCTAATATTGTTTTTCAATATTTCACACTAGGTGCAAAAAAATAACCTGGGGATCTCTAAAACTCTGTTCCTGTTATTTTGGTGGCTTTCCTCAGCCTTCACAAAGACAGTGTGCACAATCTTTTTATTGTTATTTATTACACTGTATGACAAGTAATAGCAAATTGTAATTTTTTGAGTTGAAGAAAATTTTAAATGCTATAAAACCAAACTGATCTACACACATCAAAATGACACTTTGAGAAGTGAGCATAATCTGTTGCAGAGTGTGTGCTGGTATTGCTCAACTCTGAATGGGGGACTAGAGAAGAGAATTAGAGAACATTCCGGGTTTCAAAATATCCTTTATTCCCATGATTAGCATTGATATAATACAGCATCAAGGATTTTGGTCACTTAACATGAATAGAGCATGTTGACAGATGGAAGAACTCTGTACTGCGCTAATGTTTACCTCAGGCTAGTATGGGAGGAGGAAATCACCTGACACTGATGCAAATGTACATACTATACAGCCAATACTGCAGCCTACATGTGTGGGATTAATTAGTCACAAGATAGCATTGAAGTCAAGCATTTAGCAAGATTAACAAAGTGACTGGACACTTATATAATGAACACTATCATCTACAGTTACATCAGGAAGAAATGGGGAAAATAAAATACGCCCAGGAGTTAGTTACTGGAAGGAAAAAACACGGCTCGTGATTTAAGTATAATCTCTCCTCCAAGTGAAGCTTAAGGAAAGAACTCCCCCTTTGGTCAACAATGTTCAATTAATGGCTTCCTGCAAATGTGCTGCCTAGTGCACGGCACTGTAAAAGAATATAGGGATGTCTGGATCTAACATGTCATACTGTTCCTATGCCGTGATTACTGAACCTTTAAGGGTGACAGTGTGGGCACAGAAATTACACTCTTCTGGGAGGAAAGACAGTAATAATGTAAACTGTCTATTGTTTTAGTAATGTTAAACTATTTGCTGGGAGAGAAGCAAACCTAAAATGATCAAGCAGGTTTTGGCTCAACAACTCCAGAAGAACACACCACGCACAGACATGCAGGATGGGGTAACAGGATTTGAAAATGGTTTTGGTCCTGATACTTTGCAAGGAGTCAAACAAAGGGCAAAAATGTGGTTTTCCAAAGCTCATGTCGTCAGAAGCTGAAAATCTCACAGTCTCAGCACTGGTTAGAGCAGCTTTAGGGGCTGTAGCCATCTATGACAGAACTCTTACTGGTATGCGCAGTTGTATGATAGTTGGGGCTAGAGACCTAGTCCAGCTCTGCTACCAGCCACTTGCTCTGTGTGCAGTTGTGCATCAGGACAGCACAATGTTGCTTTAAGAACTTTTGAACTACGTGAGTTCTTGCTTAGCTTGCAGCACCTCCCACTGAATGATCCTCCCATGCTGGCTAAAATGTTATGCAGACCCCACACTGAACATCAACTGTTCCTTAGGCTTCTATGATAGAAACCCTGGGAATGCTTTGGCATTGCAATGGGGGCTCTTCAGAAATCTTGATATGTCTGAGTGAGGGGTGAACCTAGGTACATAAGTTTTTAATATTAGGTCAAAAATATTGTTCCTGCTTAAGAGGAGGAGTGCCTTTACTGTGTTAGAGCACCTCTTCATTAACACAAGTACAGAGGGACAGTGTGGTAGCAGTTGGTAGCAGCCAACTACACTTTTAATTGGAAAGGAACACTCCACTGTGAGAGTGGTTGTTTAGAGATCTGGTCTGGTCTATTAAAACCAAAGATGTTGGTTTTAATTGGATACTGGTTTTAATTGGATTGGGATATTAAAAAGCAAAAAATCCCCTTTCAGACAGAACACTTACAATCTGACCCAGGGTTATAAATCTGTACAACACAAATAGGCACCCCACACATTGCCTCTGTATGTCTAAAATCTTGTATAATCCCCAGAGAGATATTAAGTTTTATTTTTATGTATTTCTAAATTTCATTTTATTAAATTTCTTTTAGTGCCAGATTTATTTGCCAAAAGAATGAACAGAATAGTTATTATAGTCTTTCTCTCTCCTTTATAAAACAGTTAGTAGCTCTATCTTTTGCATGGCACTTTTGGGTCTGTTAGATTATAGTCTCAAAAGTAATAAAGAAGTAACAGGAAAAGTTGAAGGAATTTAAGAATCACAACAGAAATAGAAAATTAACCACAAACTCAACAAGATGAAGGCTTGAAGAAAAACAATGCCTTTAAGGTTTTTTTCATTTTACTGTTAGAGAATCCATCTCAGGAACTTGGGAAAGTACACTTCACAGGGATGCACAGAGAAAACACATTAACAACTACTTTTTTTGGTTTAACAAAGAATTGTAAAAAGGTTCTAAGAAGCCTCATTATAACTCTCACTAATAAGTGGAAAATTTTCAGCATTCAAGGCTTTCCCTGTAAAAATACGTCACTGAAAAAAATCCTTTTGTATTAAGTTCCCCTTTTACTTCACATCTGTACCCTTCTAATGTTAACTTGCAGTGTAGATATCGGGTTTTCAACAGTCAAAAATATGTCAACTCCCTTTTTCCATTAATGTGCATTGCACCTCTAGACCTACAGGTGACTGACACTCCCAGCCTTCATAAAAACAAACGCTGGTGAACACCTTTATTCTCATACTTTCAGTAGAAGAAAAGACTTTATATCTAGAAACACAGGTTAATATAACTTAATGCTAACAAGTTGCAATGCTGTAAACTATGGAAATAGACAGTGTGCATGGGGGGATTATTTTCTATAAGAAGCCCAGTGTAGTTTGTAAGATTTTTCTTTTATTAATGCTCAGATGTATCAGGTGGGATTTTTGTGTCCTTATATAAGTGTACATTCAGGTTTGTTCACTTCTGACTTGTTTGCAGTTAACAGAAAGAAACAGACAATTCAGGGCATGATTAATCTTAAGTTTTTGATATCTTTCCCTGTGCACATTTCTCCAAATGAAAAAGTATGTGCACACCAAATACGTATTTAGTGTCAGGGTTCCAACATCTGTGTTTGCTCAGATTCTTGAGGACAAATACTCATATTTGCATTTGCAATATCCAGAGTAAGAGTTAGAGCGCATACACGTATTTTCACATGCTAATGAGAGTACATAATGGCATAAGTGACAGTGAAATAATTGGAAAACTAAAGTACAACAAACAAAACTATGTCCGCTGTGTGTATCCAGCTCTTCTTCAGGTATATCAGAGCTTCCCTAAAATGAAGAAGTTCTGTTATAGAAACCAATGCAGCTGCTGTATTCCCTGGTTCTGCATGAGCTGAATAACACTTCCTGATGCTCTGGATAAGCACATAATAACTTAGCACTTATAGCAGTAACCACAACAGTAGGATTTTCAGCTACCCTATTTAGAGCAAATACAAAGATGCCTACGGAAGTTGCAATAGCACTTGTGGATTGCAAAGCCCAGGTACAAGGTATAAATTCACATAGACAACAATATTTTCAGATATGTACGAGACAGCCAATGCTTGAGATATGCATGCTACCACAATTAGTGGAGTGGGGGGTTGGAACTTACAGCCCACTCCTTCCTCCATAGGGAATAAAGGGAAAGAAAATGGTCCTGCAAGATACTTCCCAAGGAAGAAAAAGACCCTCTGAGAATTCCCTCTGAGGTGAAACAAAGAATATCTCCATGGCTGTTTGCTTCCTCGTAAACGTCCACACATTTGTAAAAAGACCTAAGTAATGGAACTCTAATTTTTAGCATTAAGAACATATATGTGTCAAACTTTTTCATTTAGCCAAATTCTGGACCAGTTCAGCACTTCTGATTGGAGGACTGAGAACATCATAGTTTAGCAAGGAGCAAAAAGAACCCACCACCACCAAAGTCTGTTTGACCTCCTCAGAATGGCATATCTGTAAACAAAGGTGGTGTTAGGTGCTCTGAATTTTTGGATTGCAAAAATTACTCTGGGCCTTCTATGAGGCATTTCTAGCTTTCAGAATGTGCATTTCAGTTATGCTTTGTGGATTCTAGTCTTTATAAGGACAGGAAATAATTGTGCTGTAATACAATCCTATAATAAATAGTACTGTATCATAATTCTTGAAATTAGCAGTACATTTGGAAAACATTAAGAAGTTTGCAAGTGGCTACCCAAAGCAATTTTGGTATTTTGTTCTTCTTTTCAAGAATGCACTAAAATTACAAATCTCTTGATTTCTAGAGAAGACCACGTTTAGTGTATGTGTAGCAATTCATGTGAGTTTTAAGCCAAAGGAAAAATGTTGTTATTTACATACAGTTATTTACATTCAGCTTCAGTGGGCATTTAGAAATGGGCAAAGGGAATAAATTTGTTGTCTGGCTGCTACATCTAAAGCCATGAGTCAACTAGCACTTACCTCTGTCTTCTGTGGGAATCTATCTAATTTGAAGAGCTAATAGATGGAAGCCCACAGAAGGTAAGATCCTAGATAGGGCAGAGTAAATGTAGCTTCAGGAGAATAAGACAACAAGACTGAGAACTGCAAATCTTTGTTGTGGTTTAATCCCAGATGTCAGCTAAGCACCACACAGCCACTTGCTCACTTTCGCCTGGTGGGATGTGGGAGAGAATCAGAAGAGTAAGAGTAAGAAAAATCATGGGCTGAGATAAGAACAGTTTAACAAGTAAAACAAAAGCTGCACACGTGAGTAAAGCAAAACAAGGCATTCATTCACCATTTCCCATTACAGGCAGGTGAATACCCAGGATATCAGGCAGCCATACCCAGGACTGCAGAGCTCCATCACGTGTGATGGTTACCTGGGAAGACTAAATGTCCTAACTCCTTCTTGTTCCTCCAGCTTTATGTGCTGAGCATGACATGTTATGGTGTGGGATATCCCTTGGGTCAGTTGGGGTCAGTTTTCCAGGCTATGTCCCCTCCCTACTTCTTGTGCATCCAGCCAGTCACTGAATGTGGGGTGGGGTGAGAGGCAAAGTCCTCAACGCTGTGTAAGCACTGCTCAGCAATGACTGAAACATCCTCATGTTATCAACACTGTTTACAGCACAAATCAAAACATAACCCTATACAAACTACTATGAAGAAAATTAACTCTACCCAGCCAAAATCAGGATATTTTTCAATTTTAAATTTCCATACATCTGCTAATATGAGCTATAAACCTATCCTGTGAGAAGTTCATGCTATTTGCCTTTCAAGACATCTTACCCTCCAGGAACTGAAATGGACCCACAAGGATTTGAGTATCAAACACTATGATAAGAACTGATAACAAAATACAAGTAGTTGCACTAACTTCCAGGCCTTTTTCAGACTCACACATAATCCCATTTCTATTGTAATATAATTTCATGACAAGTCCCTTTATTTTTGGCAGAATATACAAACCTGACTCTTTATGTCCTTTATTGTCAGGATAACCCTCTTAAAACCTTTTTTTTTTTTTATAATCTCTGCAAGTGATTTTTTTTAGAAGAATTATACATGTTTTATTGTTGCCATAATCTTCTTGGGTTTGAATATTTAATACCTTCCATAGAAACTTGTGGGCAAGTTTACGCAGAGAATCCCCCTATTTTGACTATATGCAGGTGTTTTAGGGAAAAAAGTAACACCACTTTCAATATATATAGTAAACAAATAACAGTCAAAGTTCTTCATTACACCAGTAAACAGAACCTGGTTCTGGCATACATCCTGTTTAATCTATAGACAAAGATCTCATCTTACCTAGATTTGAGCCTAGCCCTTATTTCCAGAGGTCAGTTTCTCTAGTTTGGCAGCTCTAGTCCTGCTCATACATCTTCTCTGTTTCTCGCTTACAACCCCTGACTTCCCCGTTCCTGAAGATAACTTCACAATATACCATATTCGCCCAGAGGGCCAAATTTAGCTCCAGAAAAGATCACGAGGCTACTGGCACTATTTCCTTGCAAAAGAGCAGCAGCAGACTTTCTGTAGTACTGTTGATGGGTGCACACTTGATATGCTTAATCCTATTAGCCCCCTTTCCAACACTACCAGTGAGCTGTGCTGCTGGGATTTTTCAGTTTAGGGTTTAGGGCAAGCCCCAGACACAGTCCCCATCAACTTGGCTTCTCATCAGGGATTTGTTCTACTGGTTCAGGCCCTCCACATACATGATAGAAGGGAAAGAGTTCAGTCATTGATGCCTTGCAGCCCTGTTCTACCCACAGTACTTTTTAACACAGCATTTCTGTGCTCCTGCTTTCCTCAGACACTGCCCTCTCAAGAAGGGCAGTCTTGCTGCTAGGCCATCTGCACTTTCACTGGCTGGGGACAAAAGCCCCTTAACAATTGCCGTGGCAGGGTTATCCGATAGCCATTAAATGCAGTCCAGATTAGCAGAGCAAATACTTCTGAAACTACTTGATGTCTTCGCAATAAAAGGCTGAACTGTGGCAAATCTGGAACTCGACACTGGAGTATTTACGTTAACATTCAGGTGCCATCTAAATGCCCTTGTCCCCAGTGCTGCAGTGCAGGGAAATATCTGTGCTCAGAGGGGAGTGTGAAGCAGACAGCGTTGCCGAGGGGCTCCAGTGCTATTAGCCAAAGTAAGACACTCTGGTTACATAAATGTATTGACTGTGTGTCAGTATGCATCTTGATCCTTTCAAAGACAAGGAAGCATGGATCCTTTTAACAGTTCACAAGTAAATTTTCCCTTAAAGCTCTCTTTTATCACTACCTGGAAGTGGAAAAATGCATTTGTCACCTGGCAGAACAAATTCAAGAGCTGAACACAGAGATTTTCTTTCTGAAGAATCCCATGTCCTCTAGAAACAAAGCTGCCACTACACAACCCTTGTCTCTAGTCAGGGCTGTGGTACCATCTATTCTGGTTAAGGACTGCATTGTGGGACTGTTGCACAGGTGTACAGATTTTTACCTCAGCAGAGTGAAAATGGGCTCTTCCCTCCCCAGAATCAATAGTCAGAGATCTCTTCAGTTGTATTTTTATCCAGGGCTGCTGCTCAGCCTTGAAACCTTTGTTTTGACTGCTGAGAGATCCTACCACCCAAGTACATGGAAACATGATTAATGGATGTTTGGCTTATGCTTCATGTTACATAAGCCCTCCACGTTCAGTCTGGGATGACAGGCTAGGATTTCCCTCTTCTGTTCTCTGTCTGCTAAACAGCTCTGTTTATTGATTTTTTAATTACGTTTTCCCACAAATCCTGAGAATTATGCTTTCCCTTTATTCCATTCATCAGTTCTCATTCACACTTGCAGCTTTCAGAAAAGTAGTCTCAGGCTGCGGCAGTGAAAGCAGACTGCAGAAGTTAGGTGCTCAGATTCAAAAGAACCTTAATTCTTTCGGGTTTCCCTGAGGGACTTTGCCTCAGTTTTAAAACTCCTGAAAAAGCCAGGTGTACACAGATACACAACGAGGCCTGATCAACGATAACTGGTGGAGACATTATACCCTCTAGTGGCAGGAATAAAGGTCACTCAAACTTCTCCTGCAATAACCACCACTTTGTTTTGGGAAAAGCGTTCCAGGATGGAAGCTCCTAAGGGGCAATGAAGTAATACTGAACCTGACTTAAACTCTCGTGGGCCAGGTATCAGGCAGTGTTTCTTATAACAGATTGGCATCTCAAGTATCAAACAGCAAGACGAATGGCAAGACAAAAGAGTGCTAACAATCCAAATTTGTGTACTTAATGGCACAAAGAGTCCCCTTTATTGCTGGCTAGTCCAACACAACATAAACCCGGAGGATGAGGAACAGCAAAGCCACTCTTTTTATTTTTTTTGTTCTTAGGTAGTCTCAGCCATTAGCTCAGAATCACCACTACTTGTATGAAGTAATTCAGCCAAATATTAAACACTTTTAATGCTTGGTTTTCATCAGCAATGTACCCTGCAGGGTTGAAAAATTCTGGAAGAAGCCAAGTATCCTAGGTTTAGGTATTATTAAAAATATAAACATAAAAATTTACTGAGAACAGGAAAGGTTTATTACCTCACATTTGAGATTACATCCCTTCAGGTAGTTTTGGTTTTTTACAACAGTTGCCTCAGCAAAGCAATGAGAAGGATAAGCATGTGTAATTCATGCCTGCTAATATATAGTAGGTTGCAGGAAGCAGCTCATGAATTTGCTTTTGAGAGTCTGGTGTTTGGGGTTTGCTAAACTATTTGCTTGAGGGCAGGTTGACATTCCTGTGGCATGTGCTTTCTTGAATTCCACATAATGCACTCTTTTTTTTTTTGCTTAAACCCAGAATTAATAAAAAAAAAAAGGAAAAACTTCAAGAAATAATAATTGATAACAAAAGGTAATAGGTCTTTAACTGGATTCTGCTCTGTGATGAAGCATAGATTTTTTCTAAGGCTTGGTAGTAGCATACTGGTGTTATAACCATTAGTCTAGAAATATGTATTATTTATTGCAAGGCTGATCCAAATCTCCATCCCATTTTCAGCTTCCCCACTGCAAGCAAGGTTGCCTCATTTCAGTAACACTAGAGTCACAGTTTTGTTGTTGTTACGTTAGTGTGTTCATTTCACTTTGATGTCCCGCAAGAATTAGCTAAGTCAACACTTCGTAATTAATTTGAGCAGTCTGACTAATTTCTGTTTTCCTCATTTCAGGGTTCCTATGAAGAAAGATGTTTACTAAAAGGTGATGGCCAGTTATGCTGCTGCTTCTGCTCTGGCAGGAATGAGAATGCCTCAGTAAGCCCTATAACCACAGGCACACCACTCTGCAATAATTATTGCACAGCCGCCCGTGTATCAGCACTGACGAATAAAGAAACCAGTAATTTATGGGTGTGACATCATAATCTTGCTTGCTCATTTAAAAGTGACATAGGCTGCATGGGTCTCCTCAGGCATAACCTTGTTTCTTGTCAAGAGCCAGACCAGCTAACATTTGCTTGTGCTGAAATTAAATGCAGAGTTTTTAAAGATTTATTTTCCAAAGATGTGCTAATGGTCCAGCTCAGAGCACAGGCCTGCAAGCTTTGGTCCTCTGCGGCAGGCCGATGCTGCAGGCACACATCTGCATGCATCCCCCTGTGGCATCCCACCAGGGAGCTAAGCATGAAAACACAGAAATAGACTCTTTGCTCAGCTGGGCTGCACAAACAGGGACTGAAAAATATTATTATCCTTGTTTCACTAGGACATAACACATTACTACACTATATTACATCTGGGGACAGTCAAGAGATCCTATAAGGTTCCCTTTGAGAGAAAAACTAAGATGACTTTTCTTATTATTAGACAACAGAGATTCTGCCCAGTTCAGACTCATGGCACAGACCCAGCAGGAATCAGGCTTCAGTACTCCTACTGTTTGTGAAACAGTTAATTTCACAGTTCATTTGGAAACCCTTGTTATGGATAATATTAATTGCTCTCTTATAAGATCATTCAAAATTCTGATTATTGCTCAAAAGGGATCATACACTGACCAAAGAATAACAAAGCTGAGAGCAAGAAGCAGGTCTGGCCATGTGCGCGGGACACAAGGAGGTTAAAACAAATCCAGAGGCTTGGACAAGAAGTAGAGAAGAGGCACTGAGGAAACAAAAATGCATGAGGTAAAGAAGATTCCTGAAGAAAAGGAAAAGAAGAAAAAAGGATAGAGGAGATCCAGTGACAGAGTTGAGGGATATGGAAACACGCAAGAGATGGGTGAGGTGAGAGAATTGAACATGGGTGGAAACCCAGGGATCGAGGTCTCTACAGAGAAAAGTCAGCTGGGACATAAGATGTTCCCAGAGTTCACATAAACTTGGTGTGACTTGATCTGACCTTCCTGCCTCCTCTGACCTCCTGCCTCAGTGGTAGGTGATGTCCCTGCCTTTATCTCAACCCATAAGTTTTTTCCTCTTATTTCCTCCCCTGGTCCTGGTGGAGAGGGGCAGTGAGACACTGGGTATCTGTCTGTAGTCCAACCTCAACACATCACAGACAGTTAGGCAGAGCACCAGCTGAGCACAATACAGCCCAGGTCTGTCACAGCCGTCAATCATCTTATGCACAGTTCCTACATATACTTTGAGAGCAAGTCACTGCCAAACTAAGTCAGCAATAGAGACAGAAAAATGTTTGATTCAAAGGACTCTGACTATTTAAGTGTCCTTTTGAGCCCACTGTCCATCTCACAGTTGAGTAGCTTTGGTCTAAGGATCATTTATCTTCCTGAGATAATGGTAACTGCTTAAATTCTTTGCACTAAACACTTTAATGAGAAGTTTGACTAGAAAATGAGAGCGATACTGTTGAAGCTACTTGGTGCTGCAGCTTATATACTGATGTAGGTGAAGACTTATGCTTCTTTTTCAATCTCTTATTTCCTTCTCTTAGGGAAAAAATATGTTCTCTATTTTTCTCCAATTATTTCACTAAATTCTCTATGGCATTTCAGAAATAATTGGTAGCAGTAACAGTAGATCTGTAAGACATTTTTGTGTCAGTACCAATTCCACCCCCTCCCTCCACAATCAGTGAATCTGTTTTCTCTTCCAAGATCTTTTATTCCCTCAGAAACATTTGCTAAAATCTGTAATTTCTTTGTCTAGCTACTTTGACAATGAAATGCTGTTATTTCCAATATAAATAGAAGCTCCATACTGTTTTCTGTTGAATTTTATGTAATGTTTTTACTCTGTACCCAGAGAGACTTTTTAATCTCTCTTTTCTTTTTCTCTCCCAGCTTTTTTTCCCCTCTCTTTTTTTTTTATTCAGTGCAGAAGCACTTGCAGAGCAAATTCACAGCAGATATGATATTCTCTGCCAGATCAAACGCCCTTTAGTCTGTCAATGCTTTTGCATGGATCTAAAGGGCAGAAGGGCAAAGGGAGCCTAACCAGCCCTTGCACAAGCAGTAGGTATTATGGAGTCTTGCATTTCTTTGAAGTTCTTGCTCTAGTCCTGCTTAAGAGGGCACAGAGAAGACCACACATTCACACACACCCTCCTCCCATACAAGTAGAATGGCATGTTGCAGAGCTCTGAGAGACTTGGTGCCAGCCACAGGCACAAGGCCACATGGACTTTTCTCTGGAGTAATGCTGCTGCTCACTGCCAAGCCCACAGAGCTGTTCTCTAAAGGCAGTAACTACAGTACCCTTTATTTTTATGTTTTCAGTGTGAGGTGATGGCTCTGTCTGTGCGAGTAAGTGGGAACCATTTGAACATACATAGGAAATTATTCTCTTGGCTCTAGGGTAGTGGTTGAACAGAGGAAGTCCCAAAGGTTTGCATTTGTTTCTAATCAACAAAGTTTGCACTGTAACAAGAAACATAAGACACTCTTCTGCCATGGGCAAGGCTCATTATACATAGAGGAGCTCACACACTGCTTTCAGGAAAACTGCTAAGAAAACAAGCAGAACAATGTTATACCTTGCTGGACAGTGTTAACATTTGACAGTGTAGTAAGCTAAAATGACTTTAAGACTTCTTCCATAGAAACTTTCTGTAACAAATTGGACCACAACAGCCTTAGAAATATATATTCTGCCTCTTCAAAAGAACATTGTCAGTAAGAAAGCAACCATACGAGCCACATAGTGCTTTCACTGTATCTCTCTTGTCCCTTCCTTAGCACAATAATTTAATTTCCATCAATGCCACCTCAGCAGGGAGAGAAAAAGTTTCCAGAAACAGATAAAAGGGACAGCAGATTCCAAGTTGTAACAAAGGAAAGCCTGCTTAAAAGTCAGCTGATTTTTACTGGGTGTAACCTAGACACTGGGATCCAGGGAAACGTCAAACTGAATTTATTGGCCCCTGCCAAGGCATTCCCAAGGTCTGGCTGGAGCTGGAACAGCCCTGGCCTTCCACAGAGGGTTTTATCACTTTAGGAAAACAGATCAAGATCATTAACTTAATTTCTTGTGTTTTATTGAAATCAGTTCTGCACCATGGCCTTCAAGACAAATGGATAGTGTTAAAAAAAATAAAAAGCAACAAAAGCAGTATGATTCTGGATGAGAGTAGACTTTATTACGTATTAGAAAGAGAAAATGGTTTAGCTCAAAATTTGTGTGCAACACGGGAATCCATCTATCTTCCATTAACTTGCACAGCTTTTTCCACTTGGATATATTTTTTTCCCAGTTCTTTTTTTTACTCCTTCCCCCACGCCCTGCACTCTTATCCTCCCTTCTAGTTTCCAGAGTTTCTTCTTCTCTTCACTGCTTTTCTACATTTTAAACAGTGCTGAGAACTAGCTATACAGCGCTACACAGAAGCATGATATTTAGGGACTATCAATGAACTTAATATGGAACTGATGGGAAAAACCCACATTAAAATAACAACTGTTTGTCCTCACCAAGATCTGTATACAGCCTTGTTTACAGCTGGTTTAAATCGGTTTTCATTCACTGAGACATTTCTGTGTTTACAGCATGAGTCTGCTTTACCCACCATTGAATATGCTACTGGTGCTATTGAATATGCTATTCCTCGCATTCTAGCTGTAAAATATCTGGGAAAGAAATCTCAACGAAACAATATTTTTGACAGTATCCTTATCTCATGTGAGCTATATGAGAAAGTACCTGAAGTTAGAAGATACTAAAGAATGACATGCCCTGAATTGAAATGGCTGGAAATATTTAACTAAGAAGAGGAGCAAACACAATAAGATACCATAATCATTTGAAAATGAAAATTGTATAAGGTAAATATATCGCAAACTTCTGTTCGTGATAGTCCATAACACAATAATGATGTGCATCTAATGGCACTTAAATGCAGGAAGTTTAAAACGATAAAAGCTTTAATATCATGCAAAGCATAAATACAGTGAGAAACAAGATTCAGAGAAGCTAAAAAACCTAATCAGAATCAGAATGTTTGATTATTCATAGGCACATCCATAACCATTTGATAACAACAAAAATGTGTCACATAATACAGATGAAGATTTCTCCTGGTGTTGAAAGAAGAGGAGAGTCCTTCACCCTCACATCTGCCTACTAGGTCTTTCTCAGAGACATCTGCCACATCTATGTCAAAGACAGAAAGTCTGTTTTCATGGCCACTAGTTCTCACCCCATATGCCAGCTTCTGCTTCCTTTGAAGCTGAGTGATCTTACAACTGAATGTGACCACTTAGCACTCTTTTTCCATGCATATCCCTGTATGTTTCTACTACCGTGCACTAAGAAAGCAAGGAGAAAGAACCTCAGGATTATAAACTGGTATAAATAGTCTGATCTCAAGTGATGCCTGCTGAACTACACCTATTTGTACCTATACATGGATAACATTCTCCTTCAGTCAGTGCTGCCAGATTTCCTTCTTCATTTAAAAGCTATGAAAATATGTTCTAGGGAGGGTGTCTGGCGGTATTGTTCATATGTGAAAGGATAGTGACTAGAACAAGAGGTAGTAGGGAACCTATAGTTCTAAGAGAATAAATTGTGAGTTTTCTTAGCTTCTGTGTTGCTACTACTGAACTATTTCAAATATACTGTTGGGAGTGTTGCTAGTGGGCATGTTTTGAGAGTGTGCTATAATAGCAATTTGAAATCTCTGGACCTTTAACTTTCCAGGGAAGATGTTGTACTGCAAGAAGTAGAACTCTTCAGAAGACAACAGTTCCTGATCTCCAGATGTGCAACTCCTTTCAAAACATATGCTTTGCTATCTTATTTGGGAATCTGAAGGGGAGGGAATCCTCCAGTTAGTTGTTATGCTGTTGTTAAGACAAGGCCTGAAGGACTAAAACCAAGGGAAAAAAAAAAAGATCCTCAAAAAGGAAAAAAGAAAAAATTCCCGAAAGCAAAAGCCAAAAAGCCAAAAAACAATCCCTTTTAAAGGAATTATTCCATTAAATCACATCAAACAAGGACTTTGCCAGACTCCACTCCCTTGTAGTAACATAACTAGAATGATTCACTGAGTCAAAAGCTCAGAGGTTGCCAATACCCACTGTTATTTCATAGGCTTTTCAGATTCAGTAAGAAATAGCAAATTAAGGGTCAGTTCAAGCTCTTATATACACAAGGTCTGCCATGGTATAGGGCAGGGAACACATATGCTTGCAGTTGTGATGGCTTCGAAACATACTGTAGTAAAAGAGGTCTCAAATGGTTTGTGGAAAAAGACATTTCTTGTTGTACCTGTATGTAATGCTCCCACAATGCTCCTACTGTAATTTTGATCTGGTCTTATCTTCCCACCTCCCCAGAAAAAAAACTTTCAGATTGCTGGTAATGCCAGTCACATATAGCTCGTGCCTTTCTAGTCTTTCGCTAAACCTGGAAATTAATAGGTGCAACAAGGGCAAAGGAGGGATCCTTTTAAAGCTTTTCGTATTTAATGCACCTGCATTTAGCTCACAACACAAAATCCTTCAGAAGCTGGTATAAAATCACAAAATAGTTTAGGTTGGAAGGACCTCAGGAAGTTCTGTGGCCCAGTCCCCCAGTAAAATTTTGAATAACTTCAAGGAGGTAGACTTCACACCCGCTCTGGAAACCTGTTCCAGTGTTTGACCACCCTTGTAAGATGGTCCTTTTATACAACCAGATTTTCTTTTGCTCTAACAAGCCTCTTGATTTAAGAAGGAAACAAATCCCTCTATTGTTTCCACATGCCCCGTTGGAAAGACCCTATGTAGACCCCACTGATTTTGCATATCGTGTAAGACTTTTGTTTGGCTTGGTTTCACTTCATCCTATTTGACTTCCTTTGCCTTCTCTACATTGCCAGTCTTGACCCCCCTCAGAGTTGTTTCCCCATGAAAGACTTCAGAGCACTCTAGCCTTGGCTGTAAGGGCATAGTTTGCATTTATAGTTGCTGGCTGTTCTCAGTCCTTTCCCCAAGGGAGCAGGAGCCTCTTAGAGGATTAGCTAATTACCCTGCTGTTGGTATTGGGAATTTAGTAGGAATCTAGCAGTTGTCTGTTTGGCATCAGGGTTTATATACTATACTAAGTTGCATGTGAAACCTCTGTAAACTGTTTTCTTTATACTCTGAGTTTACTACAGCTCAATACAGAGGTGTGGTTGTAGCCTTGGCATTATTAATTTAAGTCATGCCACTCTTCATTAAAAATACTCCCAACAGGTCTAATACACATAAAACTCCAAATTTCAATTTTCCAAGATGCCAAATAGTAGGAAAATGTTGAATCTGTTTAATTAACAGCAGAAAAAATAATTAATGCAGCAGAATAATGTGTTTTAATATGCACAGTTTGAATTTTTTACTGACCATTTAGCAATAGTTTAGATGGGCTGGATGCTCTGGCTTAGTAAGCCATTCTAGACAGGGAAAAAGTCTCATCACCATTAACAGTGCTCAGAACAACCTAAATCATGGAGGGGTCCTCAAACGTGGAGATTCCTCTCTTCACTTGACTATATTGGCTGTTCCAAAATACATCATCATAACTAGACTTTACAAAAAGACACAGTAAGAAGATTCAGCAAGTGTATGTCCAACTGCTGAGAGATTCAATTTCTATTTTCTCCATTGAGGAAACTAAGCCTCTCACCTTCTTGGGATGTGCTGTAGCACATGCACATTGGACTTTGCTGCCTTATCTGTTCCTTCCCTATGCTCTTAACTTTCCACACACATAAATACACAGAGATTTGATCTTCATTTCCAAACCACAAACCATAGAGTCATTGATATTTCTGTGAGAGAACTAGGAAGACTTGAGAATACTGAAAAAATAGCTCCTCAGAGGAGATTAACAGACTGCAATGATTTCTGCCTTTCTGCCTTTCTGGTTTTGGTTCCTAGCTTCACACAGTGCATGCTGGAGAAGTTTTATCATTACATAAAAAAATAATAACAGCAACAAGAAGAATAACATACTTATGAATGGATAATTAAAACTTTACTGAGATGACAGGTAGAGCTCTTCTAACTCTATGGGAGATGCTCGCAATGCCAAGAGTTTAAATGCATTTTCTTTAGGGACATGTAGGACAAGGAGATGAATCTGAACTGGTGAAGAGGTCAGACTTAGTCACATCATTTTCTTTCCCTCCTAGATGAGTCCACGAACTCAGTCCTTCTTCTTTCTTGTGGTCTGCTGTACAACGACCTGATATGATAGTAAGGAATATGGTGCTTTTGCACCTAGAATGCAGGATAAGAAAACAAAAAAGTTTAGACAAAGACTTTTCTGTTGGAGCAGAGTGAATGAGGGACAGAAGATGGTTTGGAAAGGTCCTCAAACATTCATTTATTCATATGTGACAAACTATTTTTCAGTTAAATAGTGTAAACTATTTCTCAGTTAAATCGTGTGAGTTCTCTTGCAGTAAATAAGCTCTCATTCCCTCAAATAAAGGTCTTAAATCAAATACTTAGATTCTGTTTTGTGTAATCAGAAAGATAATTCATGAATATACATATATATATGCATGTGTACATCTAGCCACATATATTTATACATATAAAAAAAATTCTTAGAAAATAAATAGAACAACTTCTAGATCTGGAAGTCAACCTAGGAGTTATCAGGGGGAAAAAATCAACTCATCACACTGCTAGCATAATAAAAGAAACTCAAGGCATGTGGCTATCTTTACAGGAAGGGTGAATATAAAGCAGAAAGATGTTGTATTTTCACAAATAGAGTCCATCTGAAATGCAACAAGCAGCACTAACCACCATGTGACATGTTTCATCACTGAAGACAGCACTGGAAGAGATCCTGAAACCAACAGGAGGATGACTACCAACTTTAAGAGGTTTGGAAGCTTGTCTTAAACTTAGAAAAAGGTTTTAAAATGGAACTGCAGAGTTTTTTTGAACAGCTATGGTGACCAAAAAATTCCAAATCACCAAAATTTCTTTATAGGAGTTTAATTTCATTCCATTCTTAAAACCACTATTATTAGCCCATTTTGAAACTCTCTTGTCCTACTTTTGATGTGTTACAATAATGCAATCTTTATGACAGCAGTCTTTACTCTTTCTGAAATAAAAAAAGTACTTCCTCAAAACAGTTGCTTGTAGTTTGTAAAAATTTAGAATACATATTTTTATTTTATTTGGGATGTGAAAACTACTTTGAGTCCACTATTGAATGGTGAGCTTAAATTTGCTCTTAAGTTGCTAAGTGTTCAAATTGAATTTTTCTAACATTATTTAAAGGCAGCTGAAATTATAAACTTCAAATGTGACCCATTTATCAGACTTGCACATCAAGCCAAATCTGAGAATAAAGTACTTTTGAAAGCTTATAATTTTACAGTTTATTTTCAAAATATGTGTATTTAATTTTTTTTCTTAATTCTTAACACAATGGAGATAACTACTATATTGGCATTGCTAGACTGTAAATTCTAGAACATGAGGGCCCTGTATTCAAATACCAAGCAAGAACTTGGTATATCTTATTGACAAATCTAATCAACCTGGTGAACAAAAGAAAGAACTCAAATCACAGATTATGTAATGTTAGGTTATCAACAAATAGCAGAAACAAATATGTTTGCATGAAGGATTGTATATGCTTACCAGCTTCTCAGGCAACACATTTCCAGTATAGAAAGCCTTTAATAAAACCTCCATGGTTCTGATTTTGTAGGATCTACAGCTTATATTGGAATAGCTGAAAAACCTTCCTCTCAAAAATGTATGAGGACTGTTTTTTTCTTTATATTTCTATTTAAGTAGCAATAATAATTATTATTTTAAATCACTTGATATTTTAACTAGGTGGCAAGAAGCAAATTTTAAGAAGTACACCCCACCAACCCTGAATTTTCAACAGAATGCTAGTAGAAAAATGGGGAAAATATCAATATTGGGACCAAACAAATCTTAGTAGGGTTATCCAGATGAGAACTGTGCAATTATTCAGTTTTATTTAGAACAGCAGCTCTAAACTTAAACGTCTGTTATTTTGGAACAGCTCTAGTTTTAACACTAACTTAGGAAAAAAGCCAACAGTTGTGCTGTTGCATTTTTCCCCTTACACATATTAATTAAGATGTGTTTAACTCACATCCCCAAGACCTACTCCCTCCATTATGAAACTAGTAGTAATCTTCTTACAAAGCAGAAGAGATTTCTGTGCCTTCATGATGAGGGGAACAGACATGACTGATAGCAATCAGTTATTCACCCCTGGGTGAGGGAATTGGTAACAGAATGGCAAGTTAATGAAGAATTAGGTGTTAGATATGGGATCTGTGAAAGATTTATTCAGAGATTATTTAAAATGTGCTACATCTTTCTTCTGGCAACAAAATCACCACCTGAGTTGAAGGGACATCAACAGGGAGTCTAGATCACATCTTACTCCCACCAACTTTTCACTCAATGACTCCCATCAAGTCAGCACAAAAATATGTCACTGCACATGGGTGTCGTTCAGTTTCTAAACCAAATAAACATGCAATCAAATGTCTTCATCATATAAAATACTGCAGACTGAAATCTCCGCACCTGCTCATGCAAGCAATATTTTACAGCAGGTCCTCCAAGATGAGGGGGATCCAGGTTTTGTGGCAGTCCAGTTGTGGCTTCCAGCTCCTGTGTGGTTGCTGGGGCAGGGCTGAGGGCTCAGGTAAAGTCCCTACATGTGTGTTTCTCCTCCTAGTGTCTTACATACCTCTTAAACTTATTCTGGCTTTGCACAGAGTTTCCCAAAAGTAGGCTCCCAAGACTAAGCCTCTGAGCTGAAATCATCTTCTTAATCAGTAGTAAATGTTTTCAAAGGGAGAATGTCACCCAGGGAGCCTCATGTTCGATGTATATAGTCCACATACATTTTAATGGACACACAAAACTTGAAGTCCCCAAAAATGTGATCTCTTAGAGACTTTGACTTACATGGTCTGTAGGCTCCTGTTCTCCTTTAAAGTATCATAAATTTTACCTACATTTTTCTCTATCTCACATTAGAACATGAATGAAAACTAAGGTTCAGAAATCTGGCAAGGAACAGAACAACTTCTAAAAGCAAAGACCTGGATACCTTCTAGTGCCTGAGGGCTAAATCCTGGTGGTGTTGTGTCCAGCATGCTATTTCTGTTTCTAGGAGACAGCTCCTATCCTCTCCCTAAACAAAGAGGTGTAAATTCCCAAAGACAAATTCCCAGAGTCTGGGATCCAACCAGAAGACAGACAAGCAGAAAATAATCTGTCAAGACACTTGGCATAACTCAACACATGAGCACAGGAGCAAAATTCTCCCTTCTTTGGCATATGCCTTTACTCATCAAGAGGTTAAAAAAAGAGAAGAAAGCTATTTTCAGTGACTCAGACAGAATTTCTCTTAGCTAAGGGCTACCTGTTGCCTTGTCACTCTCAGGCCATCTTTAGGTAAAGATAGAGACAACCCAGAGATGTACAAAACAATTCTTCTGAGGAGCATGGGTAGAAAAGTGGTGTGTTAGTCCCAGCATTTCAACCACATTTGTCAACAAAACAGTGGGCTCCCCTCTACATTTATCACATCTGCTGTATATGTTGACAATGACATAGTATGAAGGGAACAGGAACATAACGTTTTATCACTGTTTTCTCTAATCTTCCTTTACTAGAACAAATTCCTGTATTCTCAGGGATTAGGGTCAGGCAAGGTCTGTTGAGCTCTCAGCTACACTGTTGCTGGTCTTTACACTAAGGCATAGAATATAGGGTAAAAAGAAATTATTTGCACCCAAATCGGAGATTAGATATTAAATGGCTCAAAGTGCCATAAGCCAAATATGCTGAAGTGCCTGATGAACAGTTTCTGTGGGTGCTGCCCTTGGGACAGGCAAATCACTGTCCTGACTCCCCTGGAGCCCGTAAGATTTCTGTGTGAGAAGCAAAGGCAGAGACAGTAGGCAGGGAACTGTGCTTTAGACTTCATCATGCCTGAGATCGTGTGAAGTTCATTAGGGAAATGAGGTTTGGGGGTTTGTTTCTGTTTTTTTTCTCTTCCCAAACCACAAAGTGACACAATTAGCTGTTGGCTACATAGACACTGCCTACAGCTGAAGCCTTCTTGGAAGAGAACATTCTGTATGGCAGTCAAATACAGCTTTGTTTAAATTCTCAGTTCATCTCTGTGCAGTGGGTTAGTTAATTGTGTTTTGCAAGTGGCAATTTATAGTTGGAAACAACACACTTTTTCCTAAACAGAAGTCACCCAGTCTCAAGGCACTGCATTCTGATACAGCTCTTATATTCAGCCCGTATGGTCTATCCTCAGTGGTTAGTCTTGATTATTTCAAGCTTTTTTTATAGAAGTTCCAGTTTCCTGAAACAGAAATTTCTCCTCAGCAAAAGAGACAGTGTAGCAGCACAAGCTTGGAATGCAAAAGCCATTAAAAAGAAAAGAAAATAACCTGTGCCTGGCAGTCACACCAAAGAACCTCTTTTTTTGTGCTCATTACCCATTAATCTTGTCACATTTTAACTATTAGGATGTGGGGATGTGGGTGTGATAGTTAGTCCCAAATAGAGGACACAGTAAGATCAGCTATTTCCTGAGATACTGTGCCTTAAATTACAGCTTGGGTATGTGTTTGAAAGTAGGATTAAGTCATAGGAGGCCTAAGGAGCATCTGGACGGGGATATTCTCTGTGTGTGTTGGCCCATTGGAAAGAGTGAGTATGCCAGAGCCAAACTATAATAGGTCCAACTGAAGAACAGAATTTAACTTTATGAGATATAGCCTGTGCTTGGAATGAAACAGCTCTGCTGAAAGGAGGCTTTCTGTGGAGTGGAAAGCAAACCAGATAAGCCTTGAAATTCTGTTATGCAAAGTATTATTTCTCCCTTACTCGTGCTAAGAACTAACAGCCAGCTCTGATGTCTTCTCTTCCTTCTACTGCATGAGATGTCATCATGTCTCTTTTGCCAGACAGACCCCTAACTAACCCTGCTTCTAGTTCCTAAAAAGCCATAAATGTTCAATGGAAATAGGGCAGAAATCCATACCCTCCCTCTCCTGAGTGGCCTTACCTCTAGCATAAGAGGTCACATTTACACATTTTTTCTCCCTCTTCTGAAAAACAGGGCAGCTTCAGCGATAAAGCTCATGCAAGAATAAGTATCAATTATGACATCCACCAGGGTATCAGAGACTCTCCCAGAAGGCCACTGGAGTTGAGTCTCACACATCCTTGATGAGTGCCCTAAATTCAAATTTCTCCAAATGGGAAGCTGGAGCCAGAGCTTCAGCGATCAAACTGTAGGTGAAAATTTAGGCATCTTCAAAAAGCAGCAGAAGATAAAAGTGGGGTCATAATGGCTGAAGATTTAGACCTGGGTGCTTATAGGTGGTATTTAGCACATACACTGAGGGACTTGGTTGTCCAATTTATTTATTTGCATGTGTGGAGGGGGGTGATGTTGCGTGTGCAGATGATTCAGCTTTTTTCTCTTAAGTGAATACACTACACAGCTGTTGCCCAGATGCCCTGCTAACTTCCAAGAGATGTTGATGCAAAAATTCATGGAGAAGCATGAGGCACTCAAATGCTTAGCAATGAACTGAAGAACAGGAAAAGTAAAGACAGCTGAGGAATAGGTGCTCCTGATTACCTTTAGATTGGTGAGGGGATAGACAGTCCATGCTTTCTCAGCCCCTCATCTGGCACCAATGGCCATGGAGGAGAGGAAGGGGAAAGAATCATAGAAAATCATAGAATACCAGGTTGGAAGTGACCTCAAGAATTATCTGGTCCAACCTTTCTTGGACAAGATGGCCCAGCACCTTGTCCAGCTGACTCTTAAAAGTATCCAAAGAAGTATCCCCCATCATGTCTTACCTGCTATTGGCTGAATAGTGGTATTCAGTTTTCATTCTAACTTACTATAAGTGGGCACAAAGGTGTAATGCATGGGTGCTACCTTTATTCTTAACCCTTGACAAAGCAAGAGTGTCTGTGGGTAGTGCACATAATTCACTCTTGGGAGGGCAAAGGGAGGAAGAAGGGAGGAAGAAAGAAGGAAGGACCATGGCTACATTCTGGTTGTGTGCACCTCAGCTGGGAACACCATACCCTCCCTCGGTGTAGTTTCGACATTCAGCACTCTAAGTCATCAGTGCTTCTTAGACGTTTTCTTCTTTCACTACCTGCTTTGAGAATGCTTTAGCATGCTTTCAATGATTCAGTTCTCCCTCATGAGCTAGGGTTCTGTCTCTAGAAAAGAGGGTAGGTTTCTTAAGATAGTCCTGTGATAAAAAGGCGTTTATTACATATTTCTGCAATTTCTCATGCATCTCTGATGAGCTCACCTGTCTCCTGCTCACTAATCCATCTCCCTAGGGCTGCTTTCAGAATGCCAGACCTCTGGGGAGTTTTCTGCAGCTGCCATATGTGATAAAAAAAAGAAATAATTTACCTCTAAAATGTTCTCTCCTTTTGGCTCTCAGTGTAAAGCTTACCCAAAATGCAGCAGCGGCCATTCACCACATGTTGATGACTAGCACAAAAGCTTTATCTGACAGAGCTCAAAAGACGAACAAGGGAGAATGTCATACATAATTTGCTTCCAGTCCTGGGCACACCCGAGAAGTTAGTTCTTAAAACTGAAATATGTTTAGGTCTCTATTTTTTTTCTTGTTTTTGTGTCTTACTGAACTTTAAATAACTGATTTCATAAAAATGAAATAAGCTTATAAACCCTATAAAACCTTAGGTTTATAGGGCTAGTGATGTAACTAAAAGAAGCAATTGTAAGAAATCAAATTATATGAATATGGGTGGATGCATTCAAACCTACAGTATTTCTAAACAACATTTTCGGTAACTCTCCAGCTAAATATAGATTTTTTTTTTATAAATTAAACATAAATGAGCTAATGCCCTCTCTTTGGAACTTTCTGATTGATTTGCAGCCAGCTGGCATGACAGCCATCTTCAACTCATCCGAACAATCTTTCTTATAGCTCACCATGCCAATTGTCTTTTTACAGGTAAGTAACAATTGTAAGCCTTGAACACTAAAATAAACTCTTTCTTCAATTTCAGGGCATGAAATTAACATAATCTGGATCATAGCCCATCACCAAATTCTCATTTTCGTTAAGATTTTATATTACACTCTAAATTTTTATTCGTGTCATAGCTGGTTAGGTATCATATTGACAGTCAATAAAAGTCAAAGATACAATACCTAAAGGCATTTATTCATATGTATTGTGGACCCATATTGGTAACCTCCATGGAAGAAAATAGGCAGTTCCTCTGAGCAATAATTTGCACAGGAGACATATTTGTCCTTGAGATTTTGGTCTATCATTACACAATGATTTAGCTTGACAGGTTTCACTCTTGTCACACTGTCACTGTCTTTAAAGAAAAATTTGCACTGACTAGTGCAGAGAAATAAGATAATGTAGAGAACAGACCACATTTGAGGGGATTTAGTTTCATAAAGAAAAGAAAGAATGTGTTGAGGCTACTGTGATGAAAGATTTCCTCGTGCACTATGTCCTGCTTTGAGGACTATGAGCACTGAAGTGTCATATGCAATCTCAGATTCTTAATCCAACTAAAGGCTTGATGTTTTTCAGCAACTGAAGATCATTAACAGGCTAAAGAAATCCTCTTTGGTGCCTTCCTTTGTGTCTTGCCCAATGTCTTTTTGCCCAATATATGTGAAAAAACAACTTCAGCGCAAGTAAGAAACTGAGTTTCTTTTGCTTCCTCTTCTGCTCTGCCTTTTATGCCAAGGCTGGAAAACTTCAAATAAAATTTAGCTAACATTTTCATCTCTGAATTAATATCTAGGCTTTCTATCTTGATAAGAACATGCTTCCTTTCACCTACTGATAAATTCCTGCTCTAGTTTATGTACCCCCTAAATCAGTCTAAATTACAATCTCTGCTTTCCTATAAACCTTTCAATCCTCTATCTGTTAGAGAGCTTTCAATGCATTGCAAAATGTCCTGGGCTCAGCACTGAATTTTTGTTTCTCTATGTATGCTAGGTAGAAATAGACACCAAGATAATATTTCTTGAGATGTGATGTTAATATGATAAGGACAATGACCTAAAAGTAGCCACAAATGATAGATAAGAGATTATGTGAATTTAGGAGCTTCTTGACATTTTGAAACATGCTATAATGTCATACATTTCAATAACACAAGCAATTAGATTCTTAAATAGCATTGATAAATAAAATAAATATTAAAGATACACTAAATTAGGTAGCATTGAGTTTGCAAGTGTAGCTATTACAACAGCACACATATTTGCCAATCAAAACCACGTTTGTGCTGGAAAGGCAGAAAATGAGAGAAAATCCATGATTCAAAGAAATTCCAATCCAAATGGCCAGGGTGTGTCACTTTTCCCTGTGTTTTTTCTGCTTCATTATGTAGCAATCTGGAAAAGTTCATAGAAATCTCACCCACTTTGGAATCATAAAATAATAAATAAACTACAGGAAGACTGATGAGGCTGATGTTTGAGTACAGAAGCAGGAAAAAATACAACATATTTGAAATACTGTTGAATTAACATTATAAGAAGTCAATCTCTTGCCGTGTTTAATATTTGTATGTTGAAATAATATGCAAACTATTTGCACAAACTTTCAGTCTATTTCCCTCTGCTTTCTACAGAGTTTGAATAATTTATGTCTCAGTGTGTAGAGATAAATTTGCAGCACCCCTAACAAAAAGCTAAGTAAGTATAGCCAAATACCCAGTCCCTAACACACGGCTTTGCGTCCTTACAAAGCAGGAGCAGCATCAATAAATTTTAAAGAAAATTAGTAGCTGATTGCCATGAAAAGGAGTTCTTTATTATGTTGCAAGGAGCAATAAAGATGAAAAAATTGTTGTGATATTATAAGGTATGAGAAGGCAAAAGTAGAAGCTGGCTTTGAATTTATTCAGGGGCTCTTGCTAGTGGACTGAGAAAATAGCATCACCCCATGAGCCCACCTCATTACACACACACTCCCACACTCAGCTGAAACTCCCCTTGAAAACAACAGTGCACACCTCAGACTCTGACCAGTATTTGGATTTTGCAGTCAGGGCTCATGCCCATTTCTAACCTTTGTTGTTATTAGCCCCCATTAAAATGTTGTTAATTAAATCTTCACTGCTATGAGAAAAAGTCCTCTGTAACAGTTCATTTGTTTAAATTTCATTAACTGAATTTGACCAGACAGGAACCCACACGTCTGACAGAGTCTTGTTTGATGCACTTGTAGCCTCTGTTGCAGGATACCTCCTTACCAATGGCTGCTTACCACTCTGTTCTGTCTTGGGGGACAGTAAACAGTTCTAACAGACACACTGCCTCCACAACATGAAGGACAGCCACCATATATCCAGATAGTCTTCTGTAACATCCCTTCTGTCTCTTTGTTGATCCCTGTGTGCTGCTGTGAGCAACTCTAGAGGTACTACCTGGTGCAGCTTCAGCTCAAGGTACCAGAAATAAAGCAGCAGTGGTCAGTGGCATATGCAATTCATAAAGTTGTTTTGCTAATAATTTACCAATTTTAATTCTGATTTGAAGGTTATTCTTACAGCTAATATAAATATTACTATGGTTGTTCAAATATATTACAAGTTCGGCACTCCTCTGGAACATGATATGAAGAATAGCATTTTCTCCTGAAAAAACACAGGTTGTAAAGCTGGTGCAGTAGTTTCTGATTTATTTCTTCCAAATTGTCCATGAAAGAAAGATGTTTCATGAGATAATTTAGAATCACACCACTACTTAGCCACCTTGTTGGGACATCTCTGTGACCATTTCTGTTTCTAGTTACGGAGTGATGGCACTTTGAACTTATGAAAGCAAGTTTCTTTAAATACATGAGAAGAATTCATTTCTAATGCTGTAATGCTGAAGTGTGTTATGGAAATGAGGTAAATCACAGTAAGTAATTATGATCACAGCCTGAATGCCCACATGAGCATAAAACATAAAACATCAAGTTTACAGACCCATTGGAAAGATTTCTTTCCATTGCCATACTCTTCTTTAAAGCATCTTTCATCTGGCATTGCGTTAAACGGAACTTAAAATCAATGCTGATAATTGTGTCACCAATGAAATTTAAACAAATATAGTTGATTTCCAATATAGAATTAAATTGCTATTTTAGAGAGACATATCCTTCTTGGATCCATTTATCAAAAGTAATTGTCTAGGAAACCAGATGAAATTAAATTAATGCCACACACTTTATAGATACTGGCTAATATCCAGAGCGCTAAAACGGCAATGCAGAATTGTAAAGGCACAGGCATATCGTTTATATGTGCTGGCTGAAATCCAAAATGGTTACAGTAAGTAGGAGAATAAAACATTACTAACAGGGCCCTCTACTCCTCACTTTAGGCCAGCAAGTATAACGCTTTAGCTGGGAATAGGTGATAATTATGAACCATAGGCACATTAACCTCTAGGCATAGATCCTTCATGATCCTAAGCACTCATACCTGGCAGACACAGGAGGAGAAAGAGAAACAGGTGTAGATACACTGACAGTCTCACAAACGAACCAAAGCAACAGTGGTTTGGCTTTCCTCCATGCAGTGTAACTCTCAGCTGAGCAAGGTGTTGATGGCTTTTCAAGGGTGCTGTGCTGTACTGTATTTTATTTTACAAAATTAAAGGCTGAGTGTGTTGGCCTCCAACACATTCCCAGTCCTCAGCAGGAGCCAGGAAGGAGATGCTGCATCTCAGAGAGGTAGCCACTCTGATAGCTGGCCTTTGCGAGAAATGGTGCTTAGGGGGAATACCCATGCAGCCTGCAAGGTCTAGAAGCAAAAAGCTTTCTGCAGCCTGAAGAGCTTTTCAAGACTTTTTATGCCTCCCCAGCCGTCTTCCTCATGTAACAGAAATGCAGCAAGGTCATGGACCTCATCTGGCATTTTCTAAATTAATGTTTGTTAGAAAAAATAAGTCAAGTCCCCAGATGCAAGGCTTTATCCAGTTTCATGGCTATGCAGTACTGACAGTGCACACTGAAAGCAGCATGGGAAATGTAGGCTGCTTTCCAAAGGCAGGAAAGACATGTCATAAGACATGCCTATGGCAAGGAGGTTGGAACTAGATGTTAAGTTCCAACTTAAAGTCCTTTCCAATCCTAACTATTCTATGATTCTATGTCAAGATTCTTGAGATCTGTATCGGTATCTTAGGGAGGTCATCCCGAACTCCAGCTGAGTACATAACTCACAGAAATTACATTGATTTTAAAGTCTTTCATTTATTTTTTGTATTTATTTGCCATTGGGCATTATTCCCCAAAAGATTAATAATAGATTTGGCCCAGAGAAACAGAATCAACATCCCACGGAAAATGTTGAGAGACTGGAAAAAAGTTCCTATTGATTCACAATAAAGAAAACAAAACAGAAAAATCCAGGCGTTGTTCATGGGATAGGAATTCTAGAATATTCCATTTTGGGAGTTCGGTAGCTTGCTTCCTGCCCAGCTTGAAAGCGTCTTCATTTCTGCATTGTCAATGCAGGAGAAAAACCTCAATAATTTAAATTAAAAAAAAAAAAAATTAAAAAGCTCTTTTCAGGTTCCTTTGTCTATAAGCCCATATACTTTGCCTTCCTGATCATTACTGTTTTTTCTATCTTCAACCTGTGCTCAGCTCATTTGCTTGAAATCTTCGCTTTTCTTCAATGAAAATGAGAGACATGGACCAAGCTTCAAGGTAGTCTGCTGGGAAGATACTGCTTCAGTAATAGCTCAGTAAAATTGCAATTTTCTGACACAGGATAAAAGCTGTTCAAAACCAGAGCTTTTTCACCAGGAATATAGCCTTCCTCTTGGTCTTAGTCTGCTTTATCCCACACAGTCTAGACAAGGTCTGCAATTAGCTTATGGCCATTAGGTGATTTATAGACTATTCACTACCAAAATCTGACCTGGAAAAAAATTCTGCAGATTTATTTAGATATTATAGAAGCTTAATAAATGAAAATATCTCTGAGAACTGTCTGAACACTACCAATACTTTTGTACTTTCATTTCAAAAACTGGAATACAATTGTGTATGCAGAAGTATCTGGTGCAACTTGGGACACTTGGAGAATCTAAGACATTCATGTGAGCTAATCAGAAATGACACAGGACTCATGGAAAGCCTATCCCTTCATAAGCAGCAGCTAGAGACAAACAGGATATCAAAGAACAGCTCAGATGATGTTAGATGCTGATGTTTAGACAGCTGAATACCACCCCAAACCTGGTTTTTATATTTAGCCTTTAAGATTGGCTTTTTCGAGTGTCTCTACCCCCAAGTGTATTTATGAGAGCCTTGCCCTAAAGTAAACCCAGCTCAAATTCCAGCTCATTGACTTAGAACCACGAAGATCATTTTTTTTAAAAGCAACTTATTCTGTAAACTACTGTCTTTAACATGGGCCCTCACAGGGACATCTGTGTAATGTTTGTACCCGCACAGGCTTTTCTGAAGAGCAGTAATAGGCAGTTTGATAGAGTAGTTGCGTAGTGTGCTACAGAGGGGAGATTGTACACACGTTTGTCTGTATGGGAGGGAGATCTCAGTCTTTTGGCAGTGCTAAAAGGGTTACTTTTCCTCCTAAAGAAAGCAGTGCTAAAAGGCTTACTTTTGCTCCTAAAGAAAGCACACCTGACTGACAGTATAGGTGGCACAGAAGTGTTGAGCTAAGAGGAAGGATTGAATCCTCAGTGATCACTTTTCAGAACAGAGGTAAACTTTTAATATTACTTACTATTACTAACAGGATCACAGGGTGTTGCTGAAGGGGACAGCCTCTGAAAGCTGTAATAGCGTATCAACCTTTTGAGGAATATCATACCCTTACCTCTTACCAAAATAAAGGTAGTAATAACAGACCAAGACCTGAATTTATAAAAGCAACGCTCAAACTGTTTTGCAAAAACTGGTTTGGGAGTCTTACAGAGTTTTATACTATTATATAATCAGATACGTGCCCAAGACACTGCTGTAAACAGATTGTGGTCATGTTGTCTCCATTTACATAAACTTTTTTCCTTACGCAAATATGATAATACTTTCTCTTTCATGAGAAAATATAATAGAAAAGATATTTAATAAAACAGAGATAATAATGTAAAGTTTGATCATTTTAAAAGAAAAATTGATAAAGAAGAGGTGTTGTGAGACAAGAAGAGAAGATTCCTGTATTGCACTGGAATGATGTTAGGAAAGTAGTTCTTCAGAAACTTGCACTATCCTGGGGCAAGAGCTGTTCGTGATACATCTGTGATGACAGCAGCTCGTTTGTTACCCAGATTATAGAGAAATGTTCCAGCATGCAGAAGACTTTAAGGCTTTAACAACATGAAAAGGATGGCAATGGCTCGACAGAGCAGAAATCCTAAGGGGAGCTTCAGTCAAGGGTGTAGGTATTCAGGGTATGGTCTAAGCAGTTAGTTCACTTCTTATCCTGGTTCAGAGAGAGCACATTCATGTAAACAGATGGTATAAACTCATTGCAGAGGCTCTTTTTTATTGCAGCTCCTACTTCAAAGCTGCTCTGCTTAACATCACTGCAAACCTCCACAGAGCAGCTCAGCATAACAACTGCTGCTCCCTGCCTATCAGCTCGCTGTGGCTCTGCCTCATGCACACAGCTCATTGACCCACAGCTATACACATGCATATTCAGCTCAGCTTTTGCCACAGCAGTAAATGAGCTTGTTCTCTTCACAGCAACTCCCTGTGCTACCATGCTTTCAGCATTTTATAGCGCTGCCATCAATCGCGTGTCTCATCTTTCAGCTCTTACTGTTCCCCCAGACTGCACATGCCTGCTACCTCTTCTGCAAATGTCGTTACAGATATCCAATCTGAGAGTTAGTAGGCCATCTCCACCTATAGCACCCCCCTCACAGGAGCAGTACAGCCACCACTGCCCCATGCCTTTTGGCGATAACTCAGCACCTACCAAAGTCCCTTGATCTCAGGGGAACCACTCTTTCTTCCCGCTACATGTGCACTGCCACAGTCTGACAATTCACAATCATCTTCCACCCATCTGATGCTACCATGGGAAAAGCCAGCTTCATTGGTATTCTGCAAACCTTTCAAGGATATCTTCTTGTTTGAGTCAGAGGTAAAACATGTTCTTAAACACAAAATAGGACCTTTTTTGGCTGTGAGGTTTCTACTTCTCCAAGCGATCCACAGAGCTCCTGGTTTTGCTAAGATAGATTCACTTCCCCCATTATGGCAGCTCTGATGTGTTAACTAGTACATGTGAATGCTCTGACATCCTGCTCAAGTCTTATCCTTGCCTGTCAGCTACCTGCCTGCATAAAACTAGGAGAAACAGGCTAGGAGGAACAGCAGAGGTATAAAGCTCCATCAAAAGAACTGGGAGACCTTTTCTGCTCTAGAGATTATCATGACTGGAGAACATGAGGACTGCTGATGACAGAGAACTGCACTGCAGGAAAAAAGAGACTCTAACAGCTGGACTTTCTGTGTCTGTTATTTGTTGCTTAATTTAAACTATTAACGAATTTGTTCGACTTTTAGCAGGATTTGTCCCCCTTAGTCAAAGCATGAGATCACATAATATGTATCTCTAAAGATCCCCAGAAAGGAAGATAAAATTTGACATGGCTTTCTTAAGGTTTTAGAATGAAATAGAAAGGGAGGAAATAGAAAATTCCGTTCCACCACACCTCGCCTCCTCCAAGTGTCTTTGTACTTCACAAAGAAGCAAACACATAAAAAATGCATGCACATAGGTCCAAGATTTTCAAAGACCCTTTACCCACAGCTTTCTAAAATATTGAGGAGAGGCCCTTTCCTTGAGGTAAAAGTTTGCTGCACACCTTCAGGAGAATGAGAAGTCATGCTTTGATTATTGTGGTCTTGACAGTTGCAAGACGTTCTTTCTTCTTCCTGACCTGGACTTTACAAAAACATAACATAGATGAAATCAAAGAATGTTACACTCATGCAAAAGTATGATCCAGTAGGTGCGAGATGGAGTAGAACTAATGACTCTGTGATATGCATAACCAAAGTTTAAGTCTAACAGACAGATGCTGCAAATTCTACTTACAGAAAGGAAGCAAAAACCAAACAATACAATAGTCTATCCATTCATCCTGCTGTCCAGCAAGTTGTGTGACAGTGCTAGGGAATGCCAGACCTCTCAGTATCTTTTATTAGGGACTTTTAGAACTACCTTAAATACCATAATCGATACCTACAAAGCTTTCAGTTTAACTCAAGCTGTGATGAATGAGCTCAAACATTAAACAAACCAAGACTGCTTTTTCAGCTTCTGTAAGGAGGAACATGCAAAGGAAACACTTGGTGAGTTGCTGCTCTCTACTGGGGAAAGGATGTAAGAAAGACTACACAAAAGGAATCACATGGCACACACATTTAGTTATATTAATTCCCTGAATTACAAGTTATTCCAGTCCTATGTGTAAATTGATTTATTTTATTTTAATTAATAAAATAATTAATTTTAAAGTTATTTTGATAGTGAATTCCCTAGTTAAACCTGCATAAGTAATTTCATACACAATTTCAAATGCATGGTTTTACCTCTCTTAAAATTTCACTAGAATAATTTGCCAGAAATTTACCTCTTCTCCCTCCCTCTTCCAAACACACGTGTCACCATATTATCTCACAGTTCACCTAAACCACATCTTTTCTTAAGAAATTATCTGATTCTCCTTAGGCTAGCATATCAGATTTTAGCAAATAATTCAAAACTGGACCTTGTATATGTGTCACAGGGTATGACGACTGACACTAGGGCACTGTGATGATGACAAAAGGAGTTAGGAAACCAAGGCTGACAGGGTAAGCCCAATGTGTATGATTACCTTTGGGAACACGATTGAGCACAAGAGTGTAACAAAAGCAGAAGATGGGGTTACCAAAAGGCAATCTGTTTGCCTAATTAATGTGCTTTGGTTGGAGCAAGAAACACTTTGCTCTTATTAATGGCCACGGATAGAGCTAATGGGAAAATACAGAGCTCAGTGCCCCCTGAAGAGAGAGCCATGAAAGCTATTTCTTGATAAAAGATAGTGTTAATAATTCCGTGTCTCCAAACTTTAAGTACTGAATGGGGATTTAGCCTTGGTGAATCACCCTGAGATGAGTCTGAAGCCTGTTAGGACAAAGGTGACAGTGACCAGAAGGATGAAGTCTTTTCTGATCCTCACCTTGGGCTTCCACTCAAAATTGTCCTGATCAAAACATCTGCCTTCAGATTATTAGACCACTTCATAACTCACTGCCATCTCCACTGACTGCATCTGCCTTGCTCTGTGGGCTTGGCTCCTGTGTTTGTAACCTCTTGCCTAGGTTTTACAGTAGTTCCAGGAGGCAAACTAAATTCCCCCTCTGAAGTAAGATGCAGCTGCTCTTGAGTACAGCACTCACCTCTTCCCTCTTCAGAAACACAGATGAGTGGGAAAACACTGTTGTCATTTACTGCTCCTTCCACTATTCACCAAGCATCAGGTCCAGTTTAAGCACCTTGTCCAGTTCTCAGAGATATGCCTGGCTGTGTCTGTCACTAACTGCCAGGCTAATCTCTTTTACAGTGAAGACCTCGCACAACTGTGACATTCTAATCTGGTAAGAAGAAGACCTGTGGTCACAGAAAATGAGCTTTCCCTGAGATGACCTAAAGCTATAGACCTAGCTAGCAGATGAAAAGAAGGAAGAAGGTGACCATGACCATCTATTCACAGACAAATACAAAATTCATTCTTTTGGCAGAGGCCAGCATGAGTAAACAAAGAACATCTACCTGAGCTCAGACACAAAAAAAGCAAGTATAAAGATGACACCACCAGGTATGGGATGACTAGGAGGAATACAGAGGCACTGCCTGAGCATGCGTGGCTGGACAAAGAAAACACAAAGCTCAAATGGAGCTGAAAGAACTAAGAATATGAAGAGCAACAGGAGGGTCTTCTAAAAATACGTTGCCAGAAAAATAAAGGCATAGAAATAGGCTTGAGGACTGTAATGAAAATAAATATATGCAAAAAAAGGAAAAAGCTGGGATATTTAATACATTTTTCACTTGCATTTTCACTGGTAAAATCTGCCTTCACGTCTCCTAGAGCCCTAAATTTATTTACCTTAATCTTGAGAAACAAATATTGCAAGACAACAAACTGACTATGTGACAGCAGAATGCTATCAACAAAGCATCCTCTGTGGAGGACCCACACCACAACAAAGGACCAGTAAAGAAGCAAAAGGCAGTGGAAAAGGAATAAGAAGCAAGGAGCTGCAGATGAAAATCATTATGCACTGACCCTAGCTTCCTGTGTTATCCGTCACCACACCAAAGGGACTGGGAATGACTGAGTGTAATAGCCTGTGAAAAACAAATGGAGTTAAAATTAGGAAGGTTGAAGGAATATTGTATGACTCACATTGAGACTGAGGAAGCATAAAGAAATGTGTATCCCCAGGTGTCTATTCAATTGTTTAGATCTTCTTTTTTCTCAATACCAGAATCAGTAATTGAAAGATTGAGAGTTGAGGATCCTTACAGGCATGACTTGACCCATACCTGGCTTGGTCAGTCTTAAATGGTGCTACAATGCAGCACAGAGAGTTAATCATCTCTAAGAGAGCTCCATTCCAGTCTTTTCAGGTCAAGCACTGGCACCTTGAAATGAACCTAGTAAGAGCTCATAGTCCATGCTGCCCTGTAGATGTAACATTCAGTGAAGCTTTGCCCTCTGTCATTCCAAAAGCACCAGCAGAGCAGACTTACAGCACCTGCCCAGTCCAACCTGTCCAACTAACAGCACCAATGTTCAGAATGGCAAACTATTGCTGAGAGTTTTTCATAAAGTAAATCCCCATCCTCCTTGCTTTTATTACTGCAGGAAAAACAGTAGCAGCAAAGAAGATAAGAGAATCACAGCCCATGGCATCCCTGCATTTTGATATCTTTATTATTATCCTTATTATTATTATTGTAGTATCTTTATTATTATTATTTTCAGTAGGACAGAAGCAGTTGAAAAATTTTCAAATCTTTTAGTTACCTTATACTATGACAATCATTAGACATTTTCCAGGCAACATTTTAAGCAGGTTTCTGCTTTTCTTCTAGCCTTGGTGAAAAGAAATCATGATTTTTTATCATGCTTCACCCATATGGGGTATGCAGGATGATGGAGAGCTGTAGCCTGAAAGCATCACGTTTGTGAATCACCATATACACATACCAGCATGTGTTCTGACACATAAATCACCTGTGGACCAGATGCAATTTGGGTAAAAGAAAGAAGCAAAATCTGGGTGCAATTTTTTTAGGACACTGGAAGACATCTGAGTGCAGATTGGTTATTAACATGGACTGCAAGCTGGTCTAACTAAGGAAACCATTTCATTTTACCTATTTTTTTCCAGAGTTTTTATAAAGCTCAGACATTAAAAAAAAATCATACCATTCCCTAAGTGAAGCATACCGGTTATAAAAGCAACAGAGGCTAACTGAAAACTGCTTTCTAGAAGTGTTTTTGAATTAAAATATGTATCTAATGTGTATGTTAAGAAACTACAGTGCATACACCTGGCTTGTGGGTGGGTACACATGAATTTCTCCCCTTAGAAATTTATTGGAAGAACACTGTTAAGGTGGTAAGGTCAAGCATTTGAAAGGTAGAAAATGAAAAACGAGGTAGTGCCTGAAGAGCTGTAATTCAGCTCCTTTGTGAGATTGAAGTGTGATAAATTCTGGAACTGAGTGATCCTATCCTTTTTTATCTTTTCCTTTTAAAGCACTTCTCTCTTAGTGCTCAAAGTGCTCTGTACTCATTTACAGCCATTCTCATTCATTTCTCTTCATTCTGCATGTGGCCTCAGGACATGCTTATTCAAGTCCTGCTCTGAAGACAGAAGGCTTAATTACCCCATGGGATTTCCCACAAGTAGCAAGTGTAAATCATCTGCCTGAGTCCTTCAATGCCATTGCGAAGGAAAGTGAAGACAGGCTTGACTTTCTTGCAGTTTTTGCTTGCTGACAGCACTGCCTCTGAACGCTTCAGGGACAGGAACAATGTTATCCCTGAAAACATTCTTTACTGATGGGGAAAAGAAACAGAGAGATGTTAATATAAGAAGTATCACTCATGCAACAGCCCAGTTTGAAAGCCCCAATTATTCAGAGTTCTGAGTAAAATTAGCATGCTCTGTATCTAATACCCAGTTTCTGAGACTTCAGTTGCAGCCATGATGACTCAGAGCTCCTGCAAATCCAAAGCCAGGATGCAAAGCCATCCACTGCAGCAGCCAGTGCTGGGCACGATTCAAAGCTGTGCCCTGAAAGATGGTGCTGCTCTAAAGCTCCTCAACTCCACCCACTGCACTGACAGCATCCTGAGTCTCATAGTTGGCAAAGGGGAGCAGATCCATGTGTGTGTACTACCGTGTATCACACATTACATCTTCTCTAAAATAACCGAGTGAATAAAAAGGAAACTTCATCAGATGGCATTTTACTGACACTTGTATGAGTCACCTCAGCATAATCTCAGTTCCTGGAGGTCACGTAGTAGATGACGGCTGCAGCAGATTAGCATATCTAGTGTGGACCATCGCATTTTGCCAGTAAGCTGCAGAGCTGTGTGCTGGCATGGCTACTGGGTTCCCTTCCAATTCTAGCAGGGAGGGTTTTTTTGGTTTCAATTCCTCTTGCAAACAGATCTTGTCCACTTGTTGCCTTTAGGTCCTTTTCTTCTTTTCCAGCTACTTCTAACTTTATAATTTGTCTCTAGTCTCTTTCTTATCATGTCTCCTCTTGTCATTCTCCTGCTATATCCTCGCTTTCATCAGACATCTACCCCAGTGCTTGCCAAATTTATGCCTACCTTTCCGGATTCCCAATCCACCGCTTTCTGCTGGGATGGAGGAAATTAGTGAATTCATGGTTCTGATCCCTGCATCAGAAATTGTTTGTGACTTATAGGAAAGAATCTTTGAATAAAAGCAGCAACTGTATTAGAAATCACCTTGAACGCAGGCAACAGTACATGAGTAGTTACTGCACAAGCATAGAAGGGGTAGATAAAGCAGTTTATCAGTTCAATTCAGATTCATGGACAAGATCAGCATTAAGCACGAGGTAAAATCTTGCCTCCTCTGAAATTTCTACCAACTTTAATGAGAAAGTGATTTTTTCTGTAGTGTCTAACTTTCAGTTACCAAATGCAAAATTCTCTAAATCAGGAGCATCTAAATGCTAAATGCTAGACTGAGAATTAATCAAACTGTGCTCCTGCCTTCTGTGTTGTTTACCTTTTCAAATCTGAGGTTTATATACTTTATGTGCTCTCGCAAGTTAACTATATATTCCCATTCTATGCTGTGTAGAAATTCTCAGTAAATTCTACTAATTTGGGGGAAATTACTTGAAGAGAAAGGAACTGTTCATTGCAAATCAGGATACACACTACCATTGTAAAGTACTGGGACAGACCCAGATTCAGAAGATATGTTCTTATTCTTACTCATTATGTCTCTTGGAGTGAAAGTTTTATTCAACTTTCCCTTTAGAAAGAAGAAGGAAGGTAAATCTAATTGTCTTGAACTTCAGAAAAGGCCTTTTTAAACCCTCAAGTCATAACTCCCCACTTTTACTGAATATACATTTATGCCCTGTTATTCTGGGATTACATTACATTCATTGCCCAAGACAATTAATGCCTTCAACTCATACCAGCTTCCAGGTTCAGGCTTATGAAAAATACCTAGGCCAAGAGTTATCTATTATAAAAATAATGAGATTTTGACATTGGAAAAATAAATTGCAGTTATCCAATACCTGAAGCCTGATCATGTAGTCACTTGTATCTACTTAAAACAAAGGATTTCACTGAAATCAAAGGAGTGATACCAGGAGGAGACTGAGATCCAGTCTTGATCCTGCACTGATTTGTTACTTCAGTAAGCATAGGATGAGTTGAACTATGGAAGTCAGGCACTGCAGTTGTTCTTCATGTTCTCTTTTTTCCCTTTATTCCCTGTTGTTCCCACCTCCAAGCCTTTAAATTCCAGAAATACTGTTTAATGTCTGACCTCAAAACAGTTCTCAGAACAACCAGCACATGTACCAAAGACCTCAGCAGGTAAACATCTACCCAGAAGGGCAGAAGTAGACCATTTGAAAGCTTTTCTTGCCCTGTAGTTTGATCCATGACTTGGGCTGCAGCTGAATGCTCTTACCTGACAGTCCTAATAACTCTTTTCTAAAAGGAAAGCCACTAAATCTGTTTCTCCACATAGGCACAGGCACAAACCTTAAACAAGGTTCTTTGTTTCCAGATGAAAGGTGTGGCTCTTTTGACAGCAGTAATAACTGTTTACACGGGCAGTTTTGCTCCAAAAGGTACTTTAACACCCCTTGTACCCAACAGCAAGAGAGAAACTTGTTCAAGATTCAATTTCCAGAACTTGAGCTCTGCCCCCAGGCATATTGGGGTACCATTCTGTATTTACAAGCAGTCACATTTCATTGTATCCCCAATATGTACTTTGCCTAACCTTTACAATGACCCAAATTTCCACTGTGCTTCTAAAATCTGTTTTCCTCAGTCTTTAGATCTACCAACAATCTTTCAGCATTCCCTTCTCCCACTCAAAGCAAAATTTGAAGTGAAGTTTATTTGTTTCCAAGACACTTTTTTCTTTTGCCTCATCAGGTTTCCGACAACAGGAAGCTCGTTGTTAGTAGCTCTGCAGAGACTGTGCTGAGATGGTTGCTGCCCTCAAAAACATACTCGATAGCATGGTTCCTGAGGGCTACATGTTGTCATATTTGCCAAGAATGCACAAAAAAAATAATCAAACACATATCACAAAGAGCGAATTCACTTAGTTTTGTCAGAAGGCCTCAGAGTTAATAGTCTGAAGTGGTTTAGAAACCTGATAACCTGAAGTCCTGAAGACCTTTTCTCTGCTTCTTGGTAGAAGCAACTGTGAGTTGTTGGCTATGTATAGAAGTGCATACCAGCTGAAAAAAAATTGCCATGAGAGCTAGAAAATTATCTGACGGATGGATGGGCCTTGTGAGCAAAAGAACTAATGGTGTAGATGTAAAGCTAGCGTTCTTGAAGGTAAGAACTGAGCTCAGGTTTTTCTACAGCCCAGCTATGTATGCACCGCCATTGCCAATGTCACCTCTGATGTCATGTAGGGCTTTCATCTAGAAAGCAAGAAATTCAGTATAATTCGTCTCTAAGTCTGAGGAGGCTTAAACCCTGTGCCACCACTTAAAAAGTGGATCACCAATGGCTAAGCAGAACAAGTGGAAGAAGAAGGCACTCACTGAATTTTTTTAGAAAAAAAATATTCAAGACTCATAGCCTTGAAAGCAACTTCATTCCATGCCGTTCTGCATAACCATGACCAAGTCTTTCCCAACATCTAAATACCTGTGTTTTCCATCAAGGCAATTGCTTTCCACTGTGAAATCACACCAGGGAAAGTTTCCACATGATTGCTTCAAAACAACAACAGTGGATTCAAAACTGGATTTTCACAGTTCTCTGTTCATTAGTACAGTTAATTATCTAAAGCAATACAAATATTTGACTTATCACAAAGCCAGGGCATAAAATCAAGATAAAACATTAACTTCCCAATATATGCTAGAGAAGAGCTCATGTATGTGTGAATATGCTATTGTGTCTTTTATCTGTGCTTTAACACCTGGAGAAGAAACCCTGCAAAAGGCCTACTTGCGTGTCAAAAGCCACTGTGATGAAACCCTGTAGAAGTTGTGGTTTGGATAGCTGTTTTTGTCACAAAAGACAGGAAAAATCTCTGGGATGGTATGTATGTAAACTGATCCAGGCCTGATCCTCCTTTACACGAACACTCAATTTGGCAACATGAAAGCACTTAAAAATAGACACAAACTAGTTTCAGTGCCAGGGGAGTACCAGCGGGAAAAGAGGGGTTTAGCATGAATGTGACCCAGGTCCTACGTGAATGGAGTTGGTTCTTTCATAACTGTTTGTAAATGCATGTTTACACATGGCTTTCTGCAGGCAGCTGAGGGGGTTTGCTAAGAGCTGGACATGCCCCCAACAGGGCTTTAGCAGGGACTTGATCAGATTTCTTGACTTTGCTCCAGTCTGAGACTCAGCAGCTCTGTTGTGTCCGAGCTTTCATTACACTAAAGAAAAAGCTCTTGCTTTTTTAAGAACTTTGTTTCTGAAAACAGTGTTTTAAACTTCCTCGTGCATTTCTGCTTCTGCTCTGAGGGCTGTTGCACACCCTGGTGTGCAAGGATCAAATCCAACCATTGGAAGCACTGGAGGAGTGCAGGGTCTCTGATACAAAGGTTTGATTTTGGGGGTGCAGTAAGTTGCGCCCCTCTGAGCTGCTCTGCTGGGTAGCTCAGACACTCCAGCCCCCTCCTCACTGCTGCTTAATCAAACCACAAGCGCCTTGTCAGGGTGCGCATTCATTACCCTAATCTGCAACAGGCGTGGGAGGGCAGATTCCACACTCTGTAGTCAGTACACCTCTGCTCAGGACTGATTTAGAAAGCTTTCAAAAGCAGTCTGCTCAGATTCTTTCTTGGTTGTCCTCTTCCATCTGCCAGCAGCAGAGCAGTAACATCTCTGGGTTGGTTTAGAGCACCATCTCATTGCCGCTAGCGCACCCTGGTGGGTTCACACAGGTAAACTCACTACCAAAGCACTCAGTGTCCCAAGCCCTGAAGTCCCGTTGTTCCCCTGAGAGCCCTGCTTGAACAAGAACCATAGGGTCTCCAAGGAAAGGACTGGAGGTGAGGTGTTTATCATTAAAAGGGATGGGCATAACAAAAAGCTTTCAGAGATCATGCTTCCTCCAGACTGACCTGGAAGTACTTCACTCACTGTACTTTGGAGTAAATGTCATTAAGAATTACCCAAGAGACTTAAACCAGAGACAGTCCCAGTGCTCCTTTCAGACTGGCTGCAATAGGTGCAGCTGCTGAGCAGTAGGTATCTGACCTAATGCAATAATGATACATAGGTCCTACATTATCTATACAAGGCTCCCCAATAACCAAATGATATCTGGGATGCATCAGCATCCTATACTTACATAAAACTACCCCAAACTTATTATAAAAAAATAAAAAAAAAGAAGGAGAAGGGTCATGAGGGTATTTCCATGAGGAAGCGTTTGACTCCAGGTTGAGGTTGTGATCCCCGCCTTGTGACTCTTTGAAAAGGATTTAAGACAGTTCCATCTCCTGCTCTTCCCTCAGAAACTGTGCATTTCCTGCTGTACACTGAAGGGTGCTGTTATCTCCCTTCCTAAAGTATCTTGTAAATTTTGTTTATTATAAAGACTCTTTACTTCTTTCAAGGATGTGGCACCTAGCTTGGGAGAAAGATCAGGTACCTGCAGTCATGTGAGGATCCAGTTTGCTCTGCTGTCAAACAGTTCTGTATTATCCTCACCCTTGTGCCTCTCACTCTATGGCAAGGGTTTGCTGAGTGAATAAGGAGAACGTCTTCTGACACGTGCTTCCTTAGACAGCATATTAGTATAACAGCAACCCTCGTTTGGCTTGTCCTTCAGAGTATCCAAAAAGAAGACACTTCACCCACTCGGTGCCCTCAGCTTCACAGGCACAAAAATGCATACCTCTGGGCCCATACACATAAGCATGCAGAGACACAAGACTCATTATGTCCTGTGCCGGAAGAACCATCTTGAAATTATCACTAGTGATGATGATGGGTGGTTCAAAGAGAAAGGCCCAGAGCCTTCCTCCTTGCCTTTTTTATATTTCTGTGTGTAGAAAGCCTTGACACGTATGAATGCAAGAGCAATATCCCTATATAGATATATAGATATACTCTGTATTTTACTCATGGCTAATTTCAGGCAGAGAAAATAGCATAGTTTTTTAAAACCTCTCCACATTTTTAGGCCAAGCTCATTCCCAAAGCTGATTCACCAAAACACTACAAGAAAATCAATTTCATGTGAGAGATATGACTATCTATCTCATCACACAGCACTGACAAGACTGCTGTGCTAAATCTTCAATCCTAAAATCAAGTGTCATGGGCATGAAAACAAAAGCCAGTTATACCAAGAGTTCCTTTGGCTAGTGTTAAAAGCAAACAGTATAAAACTTCAACTTGAAAAGCTTTTAAACCACCTTTCCGAAATAAAGTGCATACCAACTGACATTTTATGAAGTGCATTCCAGTTCACGCCAGATACAACAAGATGAGTTCTAAAGTCTCAGAAAGAAACACTCCTTTCTTCCTAGTGAAAATCATTAAGTTAAAAGAGAAAAGGAAAATAATCCATTAACAAAAGCATCCAGCAAGATAAAAGCCAGAACAAACAAAATAGTTCTGAATACGACATAGTTTAGATTAAAGACCAGTGAAATATGGAACCCAGCCCCATATAAATTTACCTGGCTTAGGTTGTTAGACCGTTGCTGGAAAGATAAGAAAAGCTATGGTCTGAAGAGGAATCCTTAACAATAAGAACTTTGTTAGCAGTTTTCTATTCTATACATATTTATTAGCTGCCATTTAGTTAATCTATTGAAAAACCTTTTGTTCTGGGTTCTTGTCTTATGTCATAAGAACCTTTTCAGTTTACTCTATTCTATTTAATTATTCTATATTTTAAAATACACTTTCAGCAAAATAAATCTAAACATATCTTGGTTTTATAACCGAAAAAAAGCTTTGCCCAAGTTCCCAGAAAACTCTCGCTGTCAGGTGCAATGAGGCATAGAAAATGAATGCAGTGGACATTTCCAGACAGTGAATCAGTCTTTTTAGTGTTAACGATCAGTGAAATCTTCATAGTACTTCAAAGCCTGTATGGAAAGCACTGTGTGTTTGTGTCAGGGAGAATAGATATTAGATCTCATTATTCCTAGTAAAACCACTGGAGAAGCATAAAAGGTGCACTTTGAGTTAGCCCTAAATAAAGGCAGAAAATCTCTTCTTACTACAACAAATTTGTATTCAGTCTGTGCATTAGAATATCAGGTGACCTGGGCAAACTATTGTGTCTGTTCCCCAAAAAAAACCATGCACATTTTTTTTCGCACTTTTGTTGAGAAATAGCTTGGAGGAGGCAGGTGTATTCCCCACACAGCATATATTATGGCTTTGAAAACAAAGGATCTTTCTGTAGGATGATGAAGCCCAAACTATTAATCCCTTGCCTAGCCATTTAGAGCAAATAAAAAGAGGAAGAGGTTTATTAAAACATCTACCATAATGGTAAAGAAGCCAAGATAGGCATTACCCATATAACGACATGTCATCTAATAGGACAAAAATGTTTAAGAGGGAGAATTACTTTAACTGATTCAAAACTATTATTGTGCCCTGAAATGAGACGTATGGAAGGACACTGGTTCCTTCACAATGTAGTTGCACCTGAAAATATACTGGGGTCAAAATAAGCGTGTTTTCTGTTAGTTCATAAACATGTAAAACCAACACAGGGAAGGGCACTGACACACCTGGTTCTGCTCCAGCTCCAAACAAATGATCAGAGATCTCTTAAGGTCTCAAAACATGGGTTGCATGTGGTTTAACAGGTGCATATGGCTTTTTCTGGTCCTTTGGATGCGGGGGTGTTTCATCAAGAAAATGGTATATGAAAAGAGGTTTCTAACCCTAACCCTAACCCTAACCCTGCTCATAACTTAACAACAATACTCTTTTCATTTTTAGTTGCTTATTTTTGTACAATGCCCATCACAGCCACTGTGAGCAAGCAGCTACTATGAACCGTGAAATCTGGGACAGAATCATCAACACAATCAATAAAGTGGGAGACAGGAGACAAAGACTAATTTTTTACAATCCAGGTTGAGTGCTTAGAGCTGATAGTGAAACATTGTCATGTTGATATCCCATAGTCTTTTCCCTTGAAAACACTACCTGCTTTATGCAAAAATGCAGACAGTAATAAATAATCAGTATGCACATGAAATAATTTTTCATCAGGTATTATTTTTATTTCTGTAGTAAGTCAGATATTATGTGTAGCTGCCCACATTTGCTATCCATGCACTTATACTAATGTTGCTTAGATCACGAATAGCATTAATGTAGTTAGATCACAGAATCATAGAATCATAGAATGGTTTGGGTTGGAAAGGACCTTAAGATCACCCAGTTCCAACCCCCGTGACATGGGCAGGGATGCCTCACACTAGACCATGTCACCCAAGGCTCTGTCCAACCTGGCCTTGAGGCCATGGGCAACTACCATGGATGGAGCATTTACCACTTCTTTGGGCAACCTGTTCAAGTGCCTCACCAACCTCAGAGTAAAGAACTTCGTCCTTATATCTAACCTGAACTTCCCCTGTTGAAATTTGAACTCATCCCCCCTTATCCTGACGCTCCTGTCCCTGATGAAGAGTTCCTCTCCTGCATCCTTGTAGGCCCCCTTCAGATACTGGAAGGCTGCTATGAGATCTCCATGAAGCCTTCTCTTCTCCAGGCTGAACTGCCCCAACTTTCTCAGCCTATCTTCATACCAAAGTCCTGCCTCAAACACCTCCCGCATCACTTTCCTTACACCATCCTTTCCAAGTCACTTGTGGCTCTTCTGGTCACAACTCAAGCCGCTCTTTCCACCACTTCTACTAAAACGAAAGAAGTCCAAGGACTTCTTAGAAAAAGTGGGCTTCTGATTTTCTAAAGACGACTGCAATCACCCCTCCAGCAACATAACATATCTGATGTTCACACACCAAATGGCATGCTGAGCTACCAGGCTGTCATTTAGCCTGCACAGCAGACTGGTTTCAAGCCCACACTGAAAGATATACCTCCCTGACAACGGGGAAGGTCCCTATAAAGAGGGGCAGCTTCACATGTCACAGGGTGACACCAGACAGAGCATCACTTATGGAACAATTAACATTATGCTCCTGTATAGCTTTGAGACTTTAATATTAGGCCATATACATTCTTTTCCAAATCCACAATTAAATACTAATATACTATATAACAGCAATTCATTAGGGAAAAAAATCAACCAAAAGAAACATGTAGGATTAGTGTACAGTGAGTAGAACAGATACTGCCACATGTGCAAAACACTTTTTCCTGCGCTGGTTTTTCAGTTAATGCAGGTATAAAATATTTACTCCCACGTTTCCCAGTTGTAATAAATTTTTTACTTGCATGTACCAAAGTGATAAATATATAGCTACAGAATAATTTTATCCTATTTGAAAGTCAAACCACCTTTATGCCACAGTAATGATACACACATAAGAGAGATGGATTACTTCAGAACATCCCCCTCCAATTCTTATACATTCCTAAAGACTCACTTTCTCAAACAGCTTAATCCAAAGGGAAGCCACTTAACTGACTTAAACAGAAGTATTATTAAAATCTAAGGTAACAACTCATAAACAATTGATATTTCATCTGGATTGCAAGCTGAGATACCTCAGTTGTTGATCAGAGAAAAAGGCCAGTTCCTCAACCCCCAGAAAGTCATATTGCAACTCTTCTGTGTGGATGTCAAGAATAGCAAGACAATGTAGAAAAGCACAGCAACATCTTTGTTTTGTATACCAACTCAATTCCACTGGGGCAAGTGAATTTTTAAGAGGCAACATTAGACTTGCAGCTTCTCTGAAATTTAGAGATGCCATGAATGTCAAATCCCACTGGAGGGGATCAGATTTAACCTAACATTCTTAATGTCCAGACTTCTAAGGAAGACTGGCAGCATTAGACTTTCAGATCCTTACTGTTATATTGTATTAGATGACAGATGTCATCACCTTTTGTAAATTTTGATTAAAAGACTAGCATCAACAGTAAGGATTTTATTGCATATTTTGTTAGCTTGTTTTTAAAATCTAAAGGTGCTGGGTGCTGCATGGGACATTTGCTTTTGAAACCACCTGAAACATCAGTGCTCAAAATCACCTACACACTCTATGAGAAAAATTAAAAGAGAAAACACCCTTACCAAAACTGTTTAGGCTTCTAGTTACCTGATGTCTGAGTGCAGAAATAAATGCTCCAAACAGCATTTTGGAACATCAAGTATTTGAACAGAAGTAATTATCATCAATTATCACTAACTTTTTACTTCTGGGGGGTTTTGGTGGTTTTGTTTTGGAGGGGAGGTTTGGTGTTTTTTTCTTTCCCTTTTTTCCCCCCCTTTTTATAACTTCATTTCTAAGTTTTTTATCAGGAAGAGAGACAACAATCTCTGCATTTTCTTAACACCATAAAACAAGCTGGAACACAAAATGGGTACTCTCCTCCTTGTAGCACACAAAGCATCTTTTCACTCAAAACCACTAAAGTCCTATAATCAATATTTTTAAATGCACAGCCTAGCAAGTTATAAAAAGAACTCCATTAAGAATAGATAACACTTCAACACAACCCTAAAAAAATCCCAAAACTTGTTTCCGATACGTTTTATTTCTGCTCTATCAACTTCCTTGCTTTAACACATCGATAATGAGGAACCACGGCATTGATGCTCCCATGAAGGTCAGTAAAAGGCTTCATTGTCTTCTCTGCAATTCAGAACACTGAAATGACAGCAGCATATTGAAACTTGTTTTCTCACATTCTTATGCCTCTTGAATCACAGTGATGCCATACCAGTCTGTCCCAGCTACCACCACGGCCCTGTGTTCTCCTCTTCTCTTATGAAACAGCACTTAATCTTCCAAGATTATTTCCAGCTCCTTCTGCACATCCTTCCTTGCAGGGGAAGAGCCAGTGTGTGTTATGCCTACTCCTTGGAGGCTGAATAACATTAAATCAAAGGGAGAAGGAAACGTGGTGACGCAAACACTCGCCTTTAATTAATTAGAACTAATCAAAATACAAAACAGTGTTCTTCTAGCAGTCAAAGGAGCACCAGGGTAAAAGCAAAGATAAAGCGAATATCTCAGCAAAAATATAAATGCTTCATTTACAGGCACCCCCTAATTAAAATGCTGGCTTTTTTTCAAGAGTGTACACTGACAAAGATGCGCTTTTGCAGAATCTTTTCTGGTATTTTGCAGACCACTTGTGAGAAACCATCTTCAGGAACCACACTTAAATCTCAGCCTTGCTAGTCTGAAACTGTAGGCTGTTGCTCCTCTGAAGTGAGAGGGCTGCCCCTTTGCAAGTGGCCATGCTCCAAGTGCCACTGCCACCAAACTGCTCTCCAGCTGCTCCTTCAGGGCTATTCTATAGCTCGGGCTTTACAACTCTGTCACCAGCCACAGGGACTACCTAGCACACCTATTCTGTATGTAAGTGCATGGCATTTGGGGGGATCAGTCACTGCTCAGCTAATTGGCTGCCTGCTTAATTACAACCCCATCTGAGATAATCTTTTCTAAATGGGTGAAAATGCAGAGCATCTCCATAGCTACTAATAAGGCCATCACAACCTCTAATCAGAGCAGTGTAAGCAACACCAAGTAGTTATACATGAAAGACTTCAGCCTAGTGCTATAACCAATATAGCCAACTGCTATGAAAATAGATTTATTAATACGGGTATTCTAAAAAGTACATTTACAAGAAGTTCTGAAGCCAGAAGAGAGAAGCTAATTATCTAGACAGACCTCTAATCTACCACTCATCCTTTCATGTGATTGAAATATCTCAGGATCAGCATCAGCCATTTGTGTTTGTAGAAACATTTGGTATCTCTGGAGCATTCACTTGTCAAGTCAGGACCGCAAGATAGGAGTTTCACCCATTTCCCTCGCAGAGCCTTGAATTACCAACACCACAGAACATTTGTGTGTCATTTCTCATCTGAATTAACAGTTTTAGCTTCCAGGCCTTTTTCTGCTTTTCTTCACTGTTACTTCGTAACACATTTTCCCCATAAATATTTTCATGACTCTTATCAGCTCATTTCTCAACCTTTTTTTTTTGGTCAACAAGATAGATTACATCCAAGCTTTCTGCTGCAAGTCACTTTCTTCATCTTTGGAAGAACTTCCACAGCCCTCTTCTTCACCCTGCAGCTCTTCCAACATCCTTTAAAGAATGCTGACACCAGAACACTGCCTAGTGCCCCCACAATGTGATACGCAAACACAAAACTTTATCCACTTACAGTTCTGGGGCATGCTATGGATGCGACAAAGAGATACAGCCAGGCTGCCTGGGAAGCACAGGGTATCTTTTCATAGACACCTCAACCTAAAAGCAGGGCCCAATCTGTCAAAGCCTCAAAGCCTTCAGCTCTGCCCACTTATGCCAAGCAGTAATTCATAGAATCACAGAATGGTTTGGGTTGGAAGGGACCTTAAAGATCGTCTGGTTCCAACCCCCCTGCCATGGGCAGGGACACCTTCCACTAGACCAGGTTGCTCCAAGCCCCGTTCAACCCGGCCTTGAACCCTGCCAGGGATGGGGCAATCACAGCTTCTCTGGGAAACCTGTTCCAGTCTCTCACCACCCTTATAGTAAAAACCTTCTTCCTAACATCTAATCTAAATCTCCCCTCTTTCAGTTTACAGCCATTCCTCCCTGTCCTGTCACTACATGCCCTTGTAAAAAGTCCCTCTCTTTCTGAAAGACGAGAGAGCAAAAGTGGAGACAATGCAGAGCACACCAGCGTAATAACCTCATGCTTTTGGAGAGCCAAAAAGTCTCCATTGGAAGTGACCTGCTCTGTCCTGCACCCAACTCCTATCCAGTGCGTCCCTGTAGTTTTCCCTTTTCATTTCTGGAAGCATGATGGCCACCTTGAATTCTGTCAAGGTGATAAAGAGCGGTCTGTAACTTCAAAACCCAGTGTTAAGTAGTACACACTGTGTCTGTACTTTGCAAGCTGGAAATTTCAAAATGTGAAAGAAACCCTGCACACCACATCTGTGTCATTTTAACTGACTTCCCTTCCTAGCTGCAGTCTCTGCAGATTTATAAACCAATTTGGCAGCAACTCCAGCAACAGCATTGCTACACAACAATAATTACCAAAGCAGGAAACGCTCAATAATACGGAAATAATTCACTGTCAATAATTCACTGTCATTACAGATAGGTATATTTCATGTGAAGAAAGAGATGTTTCTTTCACCCTTTCCTTAATATACTAAACAGAAAACAAGGGACTATCACCCCAAATGAAAGTACTGCATGAAATTCTCTGCATAGTACTCCCCACTGCTGGCACATACCACCACTGAGTCAGAAAACCTCCAAAGCACCCTTTGGGAACAGCTATCAGACTTGTCCAGGCATTCATTCCTGGAATAAAGGGCAATTCTGCAAAGCAGATACCTTGCCTGTAGGGACCAAAGAGGTAAAAGGCCCAAATTCAGCCCCATAACAAAGCAGCAGCAATGCTCATGCATAAGCAACAATGATGCTCTCACAACACCACAGGGTTTTATTTTTATTTTTTAAATAGAGCATTTGGTACATTACAAACTTCATATAAAATGATCACTCAGCCACTCAATTATCACAAGCACTTATGGGAATTCTGTAGTTTATACAGCATTTTTAATTACTTGGTATAAGAAAGGCCCAAATTTGATCTAAGAAGTGACAGTTTGACAAAATCTCCTAAGAAACAAGGCTTCTCAAGCACTGAATCTTCAAAGGTTTCTCATCTACAAGAATAGTGCAGAAGTGAAAATACATAATAGGGAGTTTTACCAGGCCCAAACCATGGAGGCCATGGAAGAGGATATGGCGTTTGTCTGCCACAGTAAAATCATAACATATCTCTATTTAGAATATGCATGCAGGCCTATTTGCTCTAGATGCATGTATAATCAGGCCTAGCATACATAAGAAAACATATGAAGGATTAAACATCAATTGCCTGTCCTCCTACGCTTCCCATCTCTCTGCCAGGTCCCAAGAAAAACAGAAGGCACAGTAGCAATGGTTGGAAACAGACTCTGAAGTCGGAATATGAGAGGAAAATGCCCATTTTCTTTTTGTAGCAGAAGCAGAACCTGTAACGAGCACATTAGTGTTTCACTCTCCAGAAATACCACCATATTCCGAAATTAGGAAGTTCTGATGGTTTTAACAGGATTTTAAAGATGCAGCATAAATAAGGATCATTAAAATTTGGAGATGCAACAATTACATTTGACAACAGAATTCACAGTATTATGCAAATAATTGTTTTAATATTACTCAAGCATCCCACATATTCTAACTATTTCTGGGTGACTAGGAGAGTTTCACAGAATCCTGAAGTGTAATCTTTTGCTAACTTCACCATCTGGGAGTGCACAGACAACACTTAATCCTACTGGCTTTTTTCCCAGAGACTTACAGTAAGTCTGTGGTATGCCTTTCTTTTAACAATCAAATGAGGGGGTTACTTTGGTTTTGATTGTGGTGTAAAATAGCCCATTATCTAAACAACATTAGGGAGATCAGGTCTCCAGAGAGCAATAGCATCTTTTACTGGACTAGCTGACAAAGCTGAAACTTTGCTCAGTGTTTTCACCCAGGTATGCACAAACATCTTCAGAAATTAAGAAATGCAGAAAGCTTCAAACTAAACACAGATAAATTCATAAAGAAACAAGTTGGTGGTAGAACATCAGGCACATCATAAGAAAATAAGGGCACTAGCTAGTGAGATGATGGGAGAAAGGGCACACTAGGAATAAGAAGGGTGAAGCAGGAAAGCAGGGTATAATTACAGGCCAGGTCATAAAGCCATTGAACATATCTAGGGATATCTCTTCTGTTATGCATATGTGTATCTCTACCATTATCCATTATGCATATCCAGAAGAGTTGCAACTGGCTTGACTTCTCAGGTACATCTTTGTAAAGCTTTTCACTGCTTTTTTCTGGATTTTTTTGGTTTAAAATAACTCAGAAGGATCAAGACCAGGAAAATGATAGGAAGATAGGAAAGATGATTCCTGCTGAAAACAGAGTGTTCCAGCCCTTCACCAACTGTCTGCAGGAAAGCATCAGTGTGTACAGTCACCCACACAATTCAAGGCACTACTGCTCTGGATGGAGTCTTCTGCATTCAGAGCATACACAGATTTCAGAAATTCCTACAGCTCTGTCCTCCAAAGTATTAGTTATAAACACATGCTATTCTGACACTGCTTGGTTTCATTTATCTTAGGTTTTTTTCAGTGCATTGGAAGTTTGGTCTTTGTGAAGACTGTGGTAAGGCTGACAGCTCTTCTGAAGGCTCAAGAAGTGATGGTAGAAAAGGAATGTGGGTTGAGGATAATGGAAAAAAAAAATCTTTTGAGGTTTTGTGTTCCAGTTCTGGCTGTAAAATACGCACTGATCTATCATGGTCACAAAGAGGATGGTAAATAAAGGGATGAAAAATCAATAAGAATTTTTGTTCCAAGTGTTTTAGGAAACATGGGCACAGCTTGTCCAGAGAAACAACACAGCATGGTTCAGATGAAACAGGGCTCTCCCTAGAGTGCTACATTGGCACTTGAGCTGGTGTGCTTCAGATGCCTGCTGGTTTGGGGGATGAAGGTTTTCTGGTGTGTGGGCTGAACTCAGAAGTTCAGCAAGGTCTGAAGAATCAAAGTGTGCTGACAACTTGTCTCCTAACACTTCACAGGTCAAATGAATAACACAGTCAGGCTGGATGTCACAGACTGCAAGCTGGCGGAGAAAAACAGTAACACTGGTTCTCTTTATAACGTAACTCTTATGCTTCATGCTGATTTGCCTCACAATTAATTAAAAGGATCAACATTCACAAAGAAACATAATTCACAAAATGTAACTGTCACGCTGCAAGATTAGTCCAGCTGAAAAGTAGAGCAACGTGGCTTTTTAATCTCAAACAGTACTTAAGTAAAGAGTGGCAGCACTCTTAGATAAGGATATAATTTGAAGTTTTCCATTTCATTCAACTGTTGCAAACAGCAGGGGATTTCAAGTGAGCAATATGATGAGAAGGGCCAAAGGAAAGTAATAGGCAAGATAAATCAAAGCACTCTGAAGAACACAACTGCCTCCCAGTTTGTTCACAACACTGTGAATAAGGAAAAGCTTTGTCTCAGACAGAAGTCATAGGTTTATTTTCTTAAAAAATTGTCCTAAATGGCTTTCCTGGCCAACACATACAGATAAAACCTATATTCTCAGCTGTGGTACATGTTCCGCAGTCATTAACACCAAGTAAGGCAGCTGCTCACACACAAAGCCTCTATTTTAACAGGTCAACACTAGTAATGGTCCAAGATTTCAATAAATTGTCAAATTCTTATTTTCAGATTTCTAGATCAAATTCCCATTCAAAGCTGAGTGGAATTGTACCTTGCCAGACTACTCTGCACTCAGTGGCCACAGTTCGCTCTTCTGTAATAGGAACTGCACCCATGAAACATGGAGGACAAGATGTAGAAGTCAGCTTCGTAGTCACATCACATTGGAAGGAGATCAGAAGACATCCCACACACAGTATGGAAAGACTGTGAGAAGTCAATGCTTTCCATAGTGAAACCTTCTTCCCATCAACTGCTGACTACCACAGACAGGTCTACTCCTCCACTCCATGGCCATGCTACCACTGGCCATGTTGTCCACAAAAGTTAAAATTGCCGCTGCAAAATGAAAGGTGTTCTAGCTCTGCATCCCCTGCTGTATATGGCAGCAGAGACCAGGTGAACAGCAGACACAGTAAAGGTCTGCCCTATTTCTTTCAACCCACACAAAGCCAATCAAATCCTATGCAAAGGGTACACACAGCTACCTGGAAGTGTATTATTTCCTACACCTCAGGTATTTGTTCATATTTTGCACTGTTTCCTAAACAAGATGGAACTCTTTCACCATCACTTGAGTCTTTAGTCATGCTTCCTCTCATACTCCCCCAGATTTACTTTTACCACACAGTTTACCAGGCTTTACTTTCTATTTGACTTGCATCCAAGTTTGCTGAAGAATACTGCATAAGCTTTTATCTGCATAATGCCTGTTTCACTGTTTCAGGCACAGAGTAATACCTCATGAAGACGCTCTAGCAGCAGCATTCCCAAACGAGTTTACTTTGTACCTCCTATATGAAAACCCCCATCTCTGTCTATGCATTCACACTCATCCATTTAATTTCGGTTAAGATCAGCTATCCTGCAAAGTGCTATATCAGCTCCGTACATATTTATGCCCCTCAATACACTGCGTGATATACCATTGCAAGCACCAGGTGCTTTTGTACTGCAAGTGCCTGAGTGTTGAGAACAAATCCTGCCTGTTTCACACTGCTTGTGAGTACGACTGTTTCACTGTAGATATTTTAGTTCCTTCAGGTCTTGCTAAACCCTTACATGGGAAACAATTTCCAAACTCCATTCTTATTTTCAAAGTCAAGACCACCTTGCTGTTCCTCCGCATTGAGCTATTTATCCCATGATTCTTTATGACTAATCCATTTGCTATGCACAGATCTTTTGTGCCTTATAACCTGCCCGTAACAATGCTTGACTGTTTACTGCAGCAGAATGTTCACCTGATTTTTGTCAAGTCTTCTCCCAGTAGTACTCCTGCAGCCTTGGGGAAGGCAGTATAGAGCCTCACAGCTCCGTAATGCTTCTGGAGGGCTGGGACTCTCAACAGGAGATCCGTAAAGAAAAGACAAGAAAGGCATCTGCACATATTTCTTCTGCCTTTTAGTTTCAGGAATGTGGACTAAAATATTATGCAACAACTGAAAGACGAAGAATAAGTTGTTACATGATGCCAATAGCCACCCGTATTTCTTTTTTCTTCTTGGTAAGGTAGCCTTCCTCATTTCTTACCTGTGGAAAAGCTCATGCTTTGGAATACCATAAAATAAGGATATCCACCAACAATGAAAGTTGCTTTCTGCAGTACTTAAATATGGACTCCTAAACTGAAAGGATTCCCCACCCTTAAAAAACCCTTTTGTTTTAAAAGGAGTCTTCTCCCTATGAAGACACCACTTCTTGACATAGTTTGTGCTGCTGCTTTCAATTTCTATTGCAGTCTTCATGAAAGGATCTTCTCCCACATTTTGGTATTTCCTCTGCATACTGATTTTGGCTTAGATAGAGTTATACTTCTTCATAGTAGCTAGCATGAGGCTATGTTTTAGATTTGTGCTGGAAACACTGTTGCTAACACAGGGATGTATTACCAGTTTTTGCTGAGCAGTGGTTGCACAGAGTCAAGACCTTTTCTGCTCCTCACCCCATCAGAGAGCAGGCTGGAATGCATTAGAAGTTGGGAGTGGACACAGCCGGGACAGCTGCGCCCAGCTGACCACAGGGATATTCCATGCAGTATGACATTATGTCAGCAATAAAAGCCGAGGGAAGAAGGAGGAAGGGTTGGATTTAGGGTGTTCATCTTCTCAAGTAATCATTGCGTGTGATGGACCCCTGAAGATGGCTGAACAACTGCCTGCCAGTGGGAAGTGGTGAATGAATTCCATGTTTTGCTCTGTTTGCATACACAGCTTTTGCTTTACCTGTTAAACTTTATCTCTTTATCTCAACCCACGAGATTTCTCAACTTTTACCCTTCTGATTCTCTCCCCCATTCCACCAGCGCTGGGAACAGGGGGAAGTGAGCAAGCATCTGCGTGGTGCTTAGTTGCCTACTGAGGTTAAACCAGGACACTCTGGATTGTTATCCCAAAACAACAACAGAAACACACAACCCCACCAAACACACCTTTGGGAGAATTTTCACCGCAGCTGAGCTTGCGCCCCCTTACACTAATTGCATTACTTTCTGCTGCACAGGTGAGTCCAGGTGTTCCAGGTGAAAGTGTGAGAAATACCATCTTAACTCAGGAATGAACCCAATACAGCACAGCAATCCCCTTAATGCCCAGTAGAGACCTCTGTCATACAGCAAAGCATGAGAGGCTCTCTCTTCTATATTTCAAAGAAGAAAAAAACCCGAAAGGATCTGGGTTTTCATGACATCTATCTCTACATATATCTACAGATCCAAGGCATTGGGGTGTCCTGAAACATAAGACCCTGACATACAGTTGTGAAAGGCTTCTTTGGCACGTCTTCATGCTTACATAGGGAAGCATTCTCTTTTGTCACTGTTCACAGTCTTTCATTTTCTGCCACAGGGGTTTCTATTCCTGTTAAACTTTTCCCCCCAATACAGAAATGTTTAGCCGGCCTCCAGTGTGCTCTTTCCTGGGTTTGTAGGCTTTATTGCTGTTTCCTCTCTTCCAACTCCTGCTTCCTGCTTGCCTTCCCCCTCCAACTCCCACAGTCATTACTCCTCTTCTTCAGTCTTCTCAACAGTGTTATAAATGTAGACTTACACAGAAGTGATCCATTTTCCACTATTGCATCCCGCTTCCCTTTTACGCTACCACTTTCTTTGTCTGTTTGACTACACACTGAGCAACTGTTTTGGTGTGCTCTCCAAAAGGATACTAGAGGGGTTCTAGTAATTTCAAACCACCTACCTGTGTAACACTAGTTCAAATTATCCTTGCCAAACACCACTACATTTCTCCAAGAATAAATGCTTCTAGTTACTTATCTAGTGTTTCCAAGCTCTCCAGGGAGTATGATGCAGTTCAACGGGGAAAGAACAACAAAAATTTCCCCTTTTATTATTTGATACTGGGGGAAGGTTTGAGGGTGGTTTCTGTTGCTGTTTTAAGGGCACTAGGTCATTTGCTTGATAGCCTGAAGATGTTTTCTGATCTTTGAGAAAGTTGTGAGGGAGCACAGCAGTTACACCACATACCAAAACCTCAGGATTGTAAACAAGTGCAAGACAGGCAGCGCACCTTACCCTGTAATTAAACTAAGTGATAGCTTTTATTTGTAAACAAGGCAGTCCCACACAACCTCTCAAACACCAGCCTGACTAAGCCTGCAAGTTTACAGGACTGGTATCACAGCATTTTATCATTATAGCATCGCCCCTCCCAAGCATCTGAACTAGCATGACAGGACAGATAACCTGAGGCCATCTCAATACCAGAGATGAAAGTGAATAATGGTGAATTTGCTCCCACCTTGCATCCCTGGGGGATCCTGAACCAGACATCTGTGTTACAGCTTAGGCCATCCATCCCTTCCAGCAGTGCCTGCGCACTCCCTCCCTTCCCTGGAACTCTTGGGCAACTGCCATAGGGACCTCTCTGCTAGGGTGCTGATGGCACCACCGCCACACTGGCAAGAAAGGCCACAAGAGGAAGGGAACCTGATGGGAAGAGAAGGGGAAGCCTCTGTTCACACAGTTTCTGTAAATTGCAGTATCTCAAGTTTGCTGCTCAAAGAAGCAACAAGTTCAGTCCTCAGACCTCAACCCTCTCCAGAGCCATTCACTCCACAGGGATCAGGCAGCATTTGACTCCAAATTTATGCATGTTTATTTGCAGTTTCTCCAGAAAACAAACAAGATACAAACAAGCTATTTTTCTGCCTTCTCCCTCCTTTCTCCTGGAAACAGAAAACAGGCTGAGCCTTTGAGGCCAATGCTTCCTCCTCCTCAAATAGGGGCCATAGGGCGCAACAAACCTTGGAACAAAACAAATTGTCTACGAGCAAGTGATGGAGAGACCTTGATCTCAGGCTGCACTCCACCTTTCATACAAGAAGATACCCTTTGTCCCCAAAGTGGTGTGCTGTGCCGTGCTGTTCATACACAGGAGCACACCACAGTGTGTTTCATTCCTGTCACAGAGGGTCCTGCCTTGGCCCCTCTCCAGCAGCATTTCTAACACTTCACATCAGCACTTCTACACAAGTTAAGTGGTTTTGTTCCCTTAGCATTAAAAGGAAAAACAAGTGCCTCAACGGGGAAAGAAGTCCCCAGATCATTCACTGCAGGTAGAAGCTGTGGCTTTTATTAGAGACAGCTCTGTCCCCAGTCCACACTAAACCAACCACACCACCAGTTCCAGAAGCAGCAGCAACATATCAGCAAATAGTAAGATCCCAAAGCAAACCTTTGGGCCAGAAAGACCTTAAAGAGCAATTTGCAGAGTACACGTAAGTTGTTCCTTGCCTTTGTTTATACGTATACCTAGATACCTGACAGAATTATGGTCATTTCCCGTTTCCATTTGCATGTTCCTCTTGGTTTCAGATGTCTAAATTATACTGTGCAACAAAAACTAGAAACTCACTGCCAGCTATGAGGGTTTCCTATTCCCTGGTTTCCAACGGTTTTTTCATACAAATGAGCCGAGTACCAAAATAATTCCCCATCCCCGCCATGAAAGCACTACGCAGAAGTAGCTTGTGATTTAAGACTCAGACACTTCTAAAACCAAGCAAGAATGGGATTATAGCTAATCACATTAGCCTATAACTTTTTTCCCCCCTCTAAAAGCAGGATTAAAGGCAGAGATGGGGAACTTCCCACATTCCCATACACCAGCTGCATTCTTCCAGACTAGGCTTGCTGAATGGCTAATAGAATTACCATCCACAGACCTAGGATTTTCAGAGATTACTCTGGAGAGGTTGCTTAAGGAATTCACTGGGCTGTAATTCCCAGCTTTGCACTACTGGAGACAACAGAGCGACCTTAAAATGACATTGAGAAGTACACCAGAGGGAGTCCCAGGCTGAAGAAGTTGTCATCTGCGTTTTGCAAGGGCTATGGAGACACTGATCTTAATTAAGTTTATTGAGAAGAATAAAGAAATGAACTGAAAGCACAGGAGTGTAGATGTGATTAACAAGAGAGGTGACAAGGTAAGGGAGAGGGAATCACCCTCCAAGGCTGGTGCTGACATAGCTTTTATTAAAAATTAAAGAGATCGGTAAGTTTTAATGTCTTACCAGTTCCTGCATTCTGGTTGAGAGCATATGTGACTGATTTAAGTTCTCACCTTCAAATGACACTTGAAAATGGCTGGAAAACAACTGGGTTTTGTGCAGAGAATGGGAAGAAGACAGGAAAGAAAAAATTCTGTTTACATTCTGCAAAATGGAAATCACTAATTTCAGATCAACTACCCACAAAACTAAGATCTATGGGATGATATAAGGTTAGCTTTATGATCAGTATTTTCCATTTCTAAATGCCTAACCAAATACCTGAATAAAAAGGGATACTCTATCCCCAACAGCACCACACATATAATACAAATCGCTATATGACTCTAAAAATTTCTTAAGGATAAACATTGCAAGCTTGAACGTAGATCAAGTCCTTGGAAAGAAATGGGGGAAAAAAACTCAAACAACTTTTAATTTCCTTTTTCAGTCAAGATACCCAAAAACAAGTTCAACAAAGAGAAACAAGAAGTAGTTCAAACAAATCTAATTTCTACTCATGAAACAAAGACCCTTAATACAGATCTGGAAGAAAAAGCACTTTCTCAAATGCTTTCAAAACCCAGCAACTTAAGGAACACAGCTTTCCTGCACATGCATCACATACTGCTGAACACAGAACAAACCCAAGACCCGCACTCAGCCAAGTGCCAAGGCACTTGCACAGACGTGGAGCCATGGAATTAAAGGCAGGGGAAAGCGATACAGGAAGAGGCACTGAGCTCCCCAGAGGGCCACTGAAACCAACAGAGGTACAACACTTTGCATTCCTGGGTACGAGCAGAGCATTCAGCAGAGATTATTATCATATGATAATAATCACCATCATCATCATCATCAGTGCCAACTTTGGGCAACTTCTTTTTCCAGCACTAACCTCCATTTAATTCAAACTGTTTCAAAACCTAACAAACCCCATCTGAAATCAAAGCAGCAATACCTATGATATTTTCTTAGCCTTCAAAGACCTGTGCCTGTAAACATCACGCCTGAACAAAAGGTCAAACTGCCGTTTCAGAAGGAACTGCAGGATGAGAGCTCGCAGCACATCTGTCCACACGGTGACCTGCTACATCTGAAAAATACAGAGATCAGTAAAGAACAGCAGGTGCCTTTTTTGTTTGTTTGCTCTCTTTGCAAGACTTCTCCACTAAAAGGACCACGGTTGAAATTGTAAGAGCTGGAGACCCATCCTCATTCTCACCTCCAACATAAGACTCCACCAAGGCCCAGACTGTTAGTTCTGACTGACAGGTATCTTATGGCATTACAAATACGCGCTATGCATCCTCTGTTTCTAAGGAGGTCTCTAACCCATACCTAAAGATAGACAAATCATACTTGGCCTGAATGAATCTGTTTTGTCCAAAAAAAAGAAAAATACGAAAAGATCTGCTGGAGCTGGGTCAATTCTGCCTCTCTGCAGGGAGAGTAGAAATTATCATAACAGGCCATAAAGGACAGAGGAACAAATCAGGGAAATTCAGAAGGAGGGAGCAGAGGGGAGGAAAAAAGATCTCACCTCTCTCAGTGCCTTTAAGCAACAGAGCAGATACACAGACAGCATAGCACAAAGGGCACTTAGCTATGGGACAAGGAGATTCAATAAAAAAGGAATTTAACTGGGAAGATTTTGGAAAGAGAGCTATGCCTATGAAAGGATCCCTAGACAATCTCACAGACCTTTATCACCAGTCCAAGGACACTTTGCTGCAGGATTTCTGAAGCAGTTGTACACAGGACATCAGAGCACGATCCTCAAAACCACCTCAAGCTAACATCCAAACAGGACATACTCCTTTTCTACTCCAACTCAAACATATGTTGTTGTGTCATTCCCCCTTACCACCAAAAGAAGTCTCAACTGTTTATGGTGCAAAATAAAAGTAGCAAAAGACACAATCAAAGCTCAATCTGTTTCTTTCCTTATTGTAGCAAAAAGCCACCATGGAAAGCATACAAGCAATGGTATATGGTTTTCCACCCTTTTCCCTACCCCTCTCTCCCTGAAGTCAGGCAAAGCTGACCACTCCAAATCATGGTATCAGTGTCATTATCATTGCCTGCAAAGGAGCCTGAACAGCATCAAAAACAATCATTTGAGGTTGACTACACCTTGTGGTAGCACTTCAAGAAGAGAGGAGAAAAAAAAGAGATTGGAAATTGTTATTCACCTTTCAGACACAGCCACCACCAGGACTCAGGACCTGTTTCATGAGAAAGAAAGCTGCAGAGCCTACAGGATCTGACATCGTTCCTCCTCCAGCAGAGAGACGCCCAGTAGAGTTAAAAACAACCTGGCATTATGACAAGTGAAACTGATGCACAGACAGACCTCCCCACACCAGAGGGAGAGGGGCCAGCAGAACGCTCCTCTTTTTCATCTTAGGAACCAGACCGTTCTACTCCTGCTCCTCTTGGGGATGCGGACCATTCAGAAGCATTGCCATAGCCATCAAGACCAGGGCCACACAAAATTCAGGTGATCATGCAAACTTTTGTATCAAAGAAAAGAAAGAGAAGGAAAGGAACTGAAGCTAAACACAGATGATTATCACTGAAGTGAATAGCACTGACAGCTTACTATTATAATTTTTCCCTCTTTTAAAAAATATACACATTTTCAGTTCTGTCAAGTCAGAAGGTCTCTGAGGACACAGTAATACCTATACCCCTTTACCTCCGCAGCCCTGGACTTCCCCTGAAGACTCTCTTCCCTTTAAGTCTCATTGTGTTGAATACAGAGTGCCAAGTCACATAAAGGGTCCATATTGTGGCAATGCCCAACTATGTATAGTCCACACCCCCTCCTGCTCCAATCACTGCACTTGTCAATGTTGGCTCCCTCCACTTGGAGCTGCTTTTCTCCTTCCTTGTCTCAGACGCCAGCATTTAAAACATGCTGTGATCAAGAACCAGAGATGTCCCTTAGACTGGCTTTTCCCCAGCACAGCCTCCCCCATGAAGAAATACTGGGTGTGCTATTGATTTAGAGAACACTAATCTCTGTGGACAAATATCTGCCTTACGTACAGTACCGGGAGGAGAAACCATACCTGCTTCTGGCCATTTTATGAGCTTCATCTACTGAAGAGCTCATACAGCATCAATCATTTAGCACCCTACCACTTACAACCACAAGTACCGTTGGCAGCATCTACTAAACAGCAAGTGTGCTACTGGATAGGGGAGCTGGGCAGGAGGTTGTAGCAGTGAAGCTGGCCAAATGGCTGCAATGGACCTGCTGGCCACCTCCTATGTGCTTGAACCTCTGTAATTACCGCATAATTACAACTCCCAGCCCATGTCTGCTGGATTTGGCGGATACAGGGGCTTGACACAAGCTGTTAATTCTCCCACCAACTGTGCTCAGTATTTTGCACTCTGAGCACTTGAAACCATGACCCCCTTATACTCTACCTAACCACTCTACACCACTGCGTATTGTAGCTGACCACCCTGAACATATATCCTCTCAGGTAAATGTAACTGGCCAAATGGGAACCAAGTCTTATAAATCACCCTCCTCCTTCTGTTTGAGGAGGAGAAAGCAAAAAGTCTTCAGACTCTTAAAAGACAACAAAAGGCATGGTTAATACCCAGCTGCTAAGGCCCAGTAGGACCTCTTGCATTTTCGAGCAGCAAGTTCAATCAGAACAGAAATACATAGGGACAGGATAAAAATCCAGGGTAGATGTGACCCAGGAGCCTCAGTCTCCCTGCACAAACACTGTGCCAGCACACACACAGCACCTATTTCTACTCCAGCCCATGCCACAGTCAACTTACTGTGTCTCCTCTGACCAAATCCACCCAAAGATGTCTCCCTCCATTCACTAACAGCGCTCCTCTACTCCAAGTCTCACTCAGGATGCAGCTCAACACAGAGCTGACTTAACATGTCCTAAACCCCACAATCCATATTTCTTTCTCGCATGATACATGGACCCCATCGCAGGAATGACCTGTGCTTTGCAGCTCTGCTTCCTTTCAAGGTCGAGCTGAGCATTGTTTCATTTGATCGCATTCACAGGCTCAAACCAGCTCACCCTGAGGGGCACAGCCCTGTCAGATTACATGATAACTGCTAAGCCATTCCCATTTACACCCTTCCCCAGTGATGCAGCTGCATCTAAGACAAATGAACAAAGCTGGAGAGTTTGCAGATGACATCTGCCAACTGCCACCAGCGCCAAGGCAGAAGGTGCAAAGGAAGGCTGCCTGGGAGGACACAGTCACCCTCTAGTTTCAGAAGCTGGGATCATGCTCAAGCAAGCTTTTCAGAAACACATGAGACAGCACTAGCCTCAAGTCTCTGAGGAACTAGCAATACACGGCAGCTTAGAGGGATGAATTCCATACCTGCCTCGTTAGGGATCATGTGTGCAACTCCGAGTACATTTAAAATACTAGAGTACATGATTTACCTGCCCTCCCTCCCCCTTTTCTCCTTTTACCCCCATTAGTTCTAAGAAATCAGAGACCATACAGGAAAAGCCAAGCACACAATGGCAGGAAAAACAACTGTGTTGTTCAAGCACAGAACCTTAAAACTTAGGATTCGTTCCCTGTGTTTGTTTCGAACCTCTTGCCAAAGCTTATCCTCACTGCCTCGGCTTCTTCACCTGAAGAACCAGAACATTTACACATGTACACTTTTCTCCAAGGTTATTCCAAGATTATTATTTGCAAGACAGCTGGCAGATTAGAGGCATTATATAAATATTACATGCTATAGTATTAGCTCTTACACAAGGAAAGGGATTTCTGAAGCTCTTAAAACTATCATGAGGTTTCTACAGGCAGCTTTATATGAGCCCAGGCTTAAATAAGAGTCTGGCAATGTGTATTAAAGTTAACATTATGCATAGAAGAATAAATCACACACAGGAAGAACGTTTAGTTGTCTTTGGGTACACGTATGGGATTTAGTTCATTCATCAAGCCCTACTCTAGTCCATGTTCTGAACTACAGGAAGAATAAAGAAACATAATTTTATCCAGACAAAGCGAAGTGTAAGCAATTTTTTTTTGTTAAGCTTTAAAAGGAAAGTAATGAATTATTTCTGTGTACTTTATCTGACAAGACAGCCAAACAGAACCAGGTTAAAACAAACTAAAATGGCATTCCTTTTCCCAGGCATACCTTCCTCCTGAAACCTGTACCAAACAGAATGCATGCAAGAAATGTGTTTACCGATGGGTTATGAGTCATTCTCCCAGCTGACGGCTAGAAAGACTGGCTCCCAGAAATGAGAATGTAACTTTCAATTCACAGGAGCATGACTGAGCTGCTGCCTCCTGTTAATGGGAGGCAATGGGGATTAGAATAAGCCATGAGTAGTTGCAAACCCTACAGTATCCTCTGATATCACCATATTGCCCAATCCAATCCAAGCAATTTCTGCACTTGGTTTGCCTCATCTCACCGTAAGCTTTCACCTGCTTCAGATTGTTATTACAATACTTAACATTTGTATAAACACTCTGGTCTAGACAGAACATGAAAGGTACTTCAGGTAGAAAAATACCTCTGTGTTATCTTAACTGCAAAATCAACAGATTTTATGTTGATTGTGCCAACATATGATTTATGCTCACTGAGAAAAGCTGGAAATTATTTTAATAAAACCTCCAGTGAATTCTCACATATATGCATTTCCTACAAGCTAAGTAACACAGCATGAGAAAATATGATGCAACATCATCAGCCTTACAAAACAACCAGTACTTTAGAGCAGAAAAAAAACCCTCCATAAGCTTCCTCCCCGTTTCATTTGGAACTTAAGTTATTGCTATAACAACACGCTACTGTAATAATGCTGTGTAGAAGGACACAGTTATCATACCTCACCTACAACTCCGCATTCGTTATGGGTCAGTAGTCACCACACCACAGAGAAAACGTAATTGCTACTGCAGGCCTACAGAGCAGAGAAACCACAGTATCTCTGAAATGCAACATTATGGAAAAAGAGCCCGGACTTTGTCTCTCATCAAATGAAAAGCACCGCTGGGATAATAAATTGACTTCATAAGCCAAGAAACATACATAACACAATAGCTGAGTTTCTGGCTACCTATCATAACTTGCAACTACAAACATAACTGAAGCGTCACTTAGAAATCTTTTAAAAATCGATTAAAAAAGGCAAGCAAAATTGTCCTTTGCATAAGGTCACAGACAACGTACAACTGAGACTTTCCCCATTTCCCTTAATTTAATATTTAATAGTGTATTTAATAGTACCTTTTGATATTGTCCAAAGAGATGGCAGAAAGGTAAGAGTAAAGAGAGGAAAGCCTGTGATACAGAAGCAGCTAGCCTACAGTCCCATCCCCTGGATTCATACAATTTAGAAAAGTGATTATAGTACTGAATCCTGGACTACCAGGAATACACATTCAAAATAGATGGAAAATCACTAGTCTCATTTTTCCACCACAAGATGCTACTTGATTGCAGTTTCCCTGCAATTCCACCAGCACAAGCAGCAGGCTAGTCCTTGTCATTTGCAAATTTAGCATCTATTTTTTCATGCCATATGTAGGGAATTCAACCAGGACAAGGCGGCTCTGCTCCACCCTGCTCACCCTCTGCCTTCACAGAGGAGTAACAAAATGAAGCAAAAGAGCTAAAGGTGAAAAATAGCGCTCTGGGTAAACTTCAGATGCAGGTGAATACCATCTGAGTCATTACATGTTATATACTCCATATATGCTATCGCCTCTACGTTGCTGGTTACTTTCAGAGTTCAATGCAGCGGCTGAGGACAGCTTAGCAGAAGCTCTGCAGGTCATAACACACTGAAAACAGCACAGAGAAGAAATTCCCCTCCCAGTAAGAGGGCAATCAAGCAGAAGTTCAGAAGACAGCTCTCCGTTCGGACAGGGAAAGGTCTGGAAGAGCCCTGAGGCCTTGGGAGCACAGCTGCCTGTGGAGGGGAGGCAGGGCACAGAGTAAAGTGTCAGGCAGGAGCCTCCTCCCACCCCCCTTACTCAAATAAATCATTTAACTTTTCAGAGAGCAGCAAATCTCCTTACCCCTCCGGATTAAAGGCAGACTTACAGGAATGTTTGTTAACAGACTGCCCTCACCCTGGGTCATTCCTGATGCACATCAGCTAACCACACACAGTAAAACTACTTTAACGATGCCCTTGATTAAAGAGGAAAAGTTTATTTCTAAATGAAATTATACCTTTAAAGACAATTAAAAAGCTTGCTGGATGTGGGATACAATTCTCATTTTGCTTCCCCAGAAGGTTTGATGATCATTAGACAAGTGTCTGTGGTGTAAGAGTATCTCTCTGAAACACCTACCGGCCTTTTGCCATCCTGTAGTATGAGGTGAACTGAAATTCAAGGTCTCAGGTCTACCATGCAAGGAAGAAGACAGCAGGACAGTTGTTTCAGAAGACAGGTTTCAGGCTGCTCACAAACTAAGAAAAGCTGAGTGCCTATGGGATTCCCACTGAAATTTCAGGAAGCAATGATGTTTTATCCTAGCACCAAGTATGTTTTTGAAGATCTCATTTGCCTGCCTACATGCTTCTCATAATGATCACACTATTAAAAGAGGGGAAGCTAATAGTAAAAAATAAAGGCTAATTTACATTTCACTGCATAATACCACAGAGATAAGCAGGTAACTTTAAGTTAAAATATATGACACAGATGAGCAATATTGCAAAAAAATATCCATTACAAAGAAGTTCAGTACAAAAGAAGCAAGAGAAAGGGGAGGAGAAGTGCTTGTTCCAGGGGAACAAGTCAGACGAACAGGCACATGCCACAGATGCTAAGAAGAAACAGTCAGCGGGGTGGGCTTCTTTATCACCCTCTAAGTTAGTAAGAAATCCCTATTCTCAGGAATCAAAGGAAAGAGAGGACGTCCCTGAAAAAAAACCTACATATTTTGTGGACTCAGACTGCTTCAGTCCTGCATGGGAACCAGGTCTAACCCCATATTGCCTTCTCCAGCCTAGATGAAACACCGACATGACAACATCAAGGAGCTCTGGTATCATCCATAAACTGGTATGTTTTACAATTAAAGAAAATGAACATTGCAAACACTTTCCTGGGCCAAAGCCTCCGGGTGATCTGCTCTCAGAGCCAAAATTTCTCCTTAGACACAGCAAGACAGATGCTGGCGCTGGGCATAGAGCGCAAATGCACCAACTCAAACCCCGCTGTGCGAATGGCCCGTGACATCAGGGCAGATTCAATAAAGATGGCACGTACTCTCTCCTTACACCTCCTGAGCAAAATCCCTGCCTTCTAAGTCTGCAATAAACACCTCCTTACCTTTAAGGAGTAAAAACCTCAGTGCCCAAAGGCATCCCTGCCAACAAAACACTTCTGTCGACTTGCTAATACATAAAGGCATGGGAAAGGCAATAGCTCAGGGAAGCTGGACCCCAACAGCACTGTGGGTACAGCATGGATTTTCTGATTCCTTCATACCAAAGCAGACTTGTAAAATGTGAGTTAAATGGCTGACTTTTGTATTAGGTCACAAGCTCCTTGTGAGGACACCAGACTTCCTCCTAACATTCTTGCAAGTGCTTACTTGTACTGTAACAAAAGGCCAACATTGCTCTGAAAGTTTCCTTTATAGACTAACTATAGCTAACACAATGCTAAATAATAGCATAAAAATACTTCAGCCCCTGCTCCCCCCCAAAGCAAGCAAACTTCAGAATATATATAACGGTAATTTGAGCTTCCTGGTATTTTTCCATTTCTTTCCTCTCTATAATCAAATGCGTTCCAAAAGGAAAACAGATATTTTGAACACATACCTCCAAGCAAGTCTCACAATTATTTTCAGAAAGCCTGGTAATAGCTCAGTAGGAGTAAAAAAAAAGAAAAAATAAGTAATATTTGGCAAACCCTGGGTTTGTCCTTACTTCTTTATTTATTAATGGCTGTCACGCTGCTTTGCCTTTGGAGGTCAATGCAATTTTGGCAGCACTACTTTCCTCTTCGCGCAGCAAGCATTTTGACATCTTCTGGTTACAACCAGACCCCATTTTGGAAGACCACACAGATGCTTCTGGGAAGAGCTTGGTAACACGTTCGCTATTTCTCTCTCTCAGGAGTACCAAGCTCTGCTTCACCAGCGCTAGAACCAGTATAACTGCACTGGAAGTGGATGAGACAAATGAAAACAAAACCACCCCCCTCAAAACCAAACCCAGAGATAAAGCAAAAAGCCAGCCTTTTTTCACATAGACAACAACGGGAACTGAGAAAGCCAGTGAGTTTTTCATGCCTCCCAATTAACCAAACCGCTAAAAGCTTGGAAGAGTAACAGGTATATGAAAACAACCCTGGCGTGTTCTTGTCCTTTCATGATCACCAGGGCCATTCATCTCCAAAGACTCCCTCACAGAAGGTTTCATCCACAGGGTCGACCTGGGCGTTTCCTTTCTGGCACACTCGTTTTTGTTCCCCGACAGTCTCAGGCAAGGCTTGCAGGCAGCAGTGGATGTGCATACCTGGGAGGCAAATAACCTCCCTCCCACTTTGTCACCAACTTGCAATTACAGTTACTTGCTGAAAGCCACAGCACCTCATGTAAGATAAAAATAGCAGCACTTACTTGCTTTGGTAAAGAATTGCTTTTTAAGGGACCATTATAGTAGCAGAACAATTAGAGCTTACTTGTAAACATTTATACTTATAGTGTCTAGGGAATATGCTCAGTAGTCTGTTCAATTCTTTAATAATCTGATGAGAACAATCCAATTTAAAATTCTTCAAATCTCTTCCCATTCCAGTGTCCCAAATGATGTAACAACCTCTTAAATAAAGTTAGTGATTGCTCATTAACGATGCAAAGCCTTCACTGTAGTTTTTGCAGTAGTTTTGTTGAGAATAACAGAAGAGATAGTGCTCCACAGCAAAACAATCTGTACCTTTGGAAGAGCTAGTTTAGTGCAACTTGTAATCTATGAGTTGGTAGAGCAATATGGATGGCCAGATCTGCACAAGACTTAGAGACACTGGCGAGAGAAACCAAATACTGATTCCTGCTCCCAGTATCAAAGAAAATAACGTGTCTACTAATAGAGGAATCAAGCACAAGGACATGCCTTGCCTTCACAGCTACTCCCACTGTCAGCAGGAAGAGGATTTGCATCCAAACACTGTCCTTTGCTTGGCTGGTATTTAAGGCACTGCACGCAATTATTTAGTTTAACTGCACTCAGGGCTATAACCAGGTCCTGACTAGACACCCTCTAAAGTAAATCCTATGACATGAGTGAGTCAGGGCAACAAACTGCTGGGAAAGCCCAGTTTTGAGGTTAGCCTAAGGACTGTTCTTTCAGTTCGGGGCTCGCATTTCTCAAGTTTTTCCCCAGACTGGAGAGCACTGGGGGCACAACCACCCAGCCACCATGAGCGAGTACGACGGCTGCCAGCAGGTCACAAGGAAAGTGCCCCAAACCCCACATGTTCCACCGCTTCTGGGCAGCAGGAAGCAGTTACACACGCACAAACCAAGCCGGGTTTCCTATCAATGGCCTTTTTGATTCCCGCGTCAGGAACAGAGGCAGCTGCTCACCGGCGGGGTTCACACCACCCTTGGCCCTAGCGCCCCGGAGCCCCGGGTGGAGGAGCCCTGGTGCTGCCCATCTGTTATCCCTTGCCGGTCGCGTACCGGTCCGGAATCCGCGGAGATTCGCAAGGGCAGCTGACCGCCCGCATCCCCGGCCTCCCAGAAACGAGCTACCCAGGTGTAGAGCTATGGCCGGGGCCGGGCACACGGAGCCGCGGATGTCGGCTCAGAGCCAGGAGGAGACAAAAAGCCTCCATCCTCACACCAGCCAATTCCTG
>JANHGB010052660.1:1013-117473 GCA_026283785.1 Coracopsis vasa | reverse complement strand
CACCCGCTTTCCTCCTCCCAGCCCCCACTCCCCCCGAAGGTTTCTCATCCCTTGACGAGAAAATTCTGTGTTACATCCTGATGGCTCTGCGGCTTTTTTTAGTGCATCACAACAGTGGCACGATGACCTTTGCTTCGTGCCACACAGATTCGGGTTCCCGATAGGGCTGTGACCGCAGCTTGGGCACCCGTGCACGCACTGGTGCACCCATAGTCATGTACCTAGGACAGGCCATGATTTAATTCTGATTTTTTGCGTCTTTGTGTGTGTGCGTGCGGCTGATAAACATTGGCAGAGGGTAGGGAACGCAGTAAATGCCAAAGGCACGTCCATCCATTTCGCCAGCCCTTCTTGCTGCTCTCTTTCCCCGGACATTGTGTCTCATCATGAGATTTTGTGTTGAGAGGGGTGTGCCCTATGTGGATAGCAGGGGCCTGAGGATTGGAAGGAGCGTATGTGTACTGGGGAGGGAAGAGTTGGGGGGGTGAAAATGGACCTGATGATGCTAATAACATTATTTTGGTCAAATGAACGTCTGGTGATAATGATTCAGTGTAACCATCCGTGAAATACATGCTTGCGACACACTGGAATAAAGGTTACTCCAGGGAGCTCCGGCAGAGCCAGGCATGCCTGGGGGAGTGAGCCATCCCCTTGATGGAGGAGACAAAATTCATAAGCACCCCAGGCCGCCTCCCCAACTCCTCCTTGCGTGTCCGAACTGGAGGGCATTGCGATGGAGAGAGGGGGTGGGCTGCACTGGAGCCAGGACCAAACAAAGCTTTCCCACCTCATTCTCCCATGCCATCCTTCCTTGCCCCCTTTGAGCTTATCCGTGCCTTTGATCCAGATGATACAGGAATATCGCCATTTCCATGTAGTCCCTGCTGGAGGCTGGGGGGAGGGAAGCTCCTTGTGTTTCTGCTGTAGTATGTGCAAGAAAGCCACGGCTTTTCGGGTCTGAGTATAACAGGGCATATGCTGGGGTGGGGGAACAAAGGAAAATGGGAGTCTCTTCCTCCATCCATCCCTTCCTTCATTCCTTCCCCCAGCTAGAACATGGGGAAGGGCCAGGCAAGCTGCGGTGGCTGGTGTGCCGGGGTGGGGGAACCTAGGCAGTAAGAGGGAGGCTTTTCCTGGATTTCAGACAGGCCAGGACCCTCTTCAGAGCTCTCCGACGTGCTCAGCATCTTCTCTGGATGCAAAGAACCTCCTTGCTTGGTTATGGGCTGCTTGCACCCACGCATAGGGGAGCTGGGGGAGGAAGATGGCTCCACCATCCACTGCTTCTCATCTTCCATGTGTGGCTGCGCCTGCTCTGAGGTCTCCAGGTTTCTGGATCTTTCCACTTCATGGAGCAATAGCAAAGCTGAGTAAATAAATCTGTCCAGGGCTATTGTTGTTTGCTTTTTGCTTTTCTCCTTGCTTTCTGACCTTGAGGTGCAATAGTAGACTATAGCCAGGAAGATGGGGCAGGGGCATGCCCAGGGCCCCATGCTGTTAATGTTGGTGATACCTGGAGAGATACCAGTTTCCCCCACTCCCCTGCTTTGTGTTCGCCAGACCTAATCTTGCCTCAGCTGCCCAGCTTCACCAGTAGCTGCTTTTTGATCTCTCCCTGCCCTCCCCTTTACCCCAGTCTCTTCAGAAATAGTTGTCGTGCTGCAGCTCATGTGCTTGTAGTCCAGCCATGACTGCTGCCAAAGGTGATGCATTGGCCAGCTGAACGACAGGCAGAGGGGGCTGCAGGGGCTGTGTGCCTGCTGCCCTTGGGAGACTGCCTCCCTGGTACCCTGCAGGGTGAAGGTAGGCCCTGTTTTTATGGCTCCTCCATTTCCCCAGTGACCAAGGTACTGGCGTGTCCTTGTGGCACAGCAAACCTCCTTTTATGAATTATTTGTTAGCGGGAATAGGAAAGGTTGGAAGAAAGCATTATTGTAGGTGAACTTCAATGACTGCAATGTGAGTTTTGTACCTCACCAGTCTCTAACTGTGGTGTTTTGCCCTTCCTTGAGCTGGCACAGCCAATGGAGCAGAATGAAATTCACACAGCACTGGAACTTATTCCTGACCCTGAATGACTAGCATCCTTGAAGTGAGAGGGGTAACTCAATTCCTGCAGAGCATTCAGAGGGTGAGAGGTGGTGCCAGAGTAATTTGTGGTAGTGATGATGGTGAATTTTAAGACCTAAGTCCCTGTGCTAAAGGAAATGAGTATGTCTCCTCTCTCCTTTACTTTCCTCCCTGTCCAAGCAAGTTACTAAGCCATCAGGTGCACGCAGTTCTTTTTGTGTTAGGATTGGATTTAAACCCTCAACCTAGAGGACACCTTCAGATTGCACAAGATCTTCTGGCTCTTGCCTGAAGAAGGGAGAATTTAATCCCTTGTAGCAACGGTGGTTGTTTCGGTAGGTCTACTGAACTTCTTCCTTTTGTTTTTTGCAGCCTTTTCTTGGGCTCTTGAGTTCACCTGTCTTGAAGCAGAGTGTATTTCCCTCCCTTGATCTGTTTTCATTTGCCCTTTCATCAGCTCTGCACTCTGGGCATGTGCAGGTAGATGTCTGGATACTCGCTGAGCTGTGATACGCTATAGGAAGGGTAAGGACACATAGTGAGCTGGCCAAGAGCAAGCTGAGGGAGCCAGAAACTTTATGATGACCAAAAGCTGGGATGAGAAGTGGCCTATGATGATGATTCAAGAGACACAGTGTTTAATTTAAAAACAAAATGCATCTGACTATCTGCCCCTGTCACCATCAGCATAAAGAAGAGTCAGGCTTTATTTTGGGACTATTGCCAATGCAGCTGGTGCCAGAAATTACCCAAATTTTGGTTAAGCTTTGGAAATTTTTATCAGTTCTCCCTCTCATCCCCCTCTTCCAGTTAATAGCAGAGTCTGTTAATCCAGCAGAGTTGGCTCTTCATTCATACAGCAAATTGTGAGGAAAGTATTTTGCATTTCCGAGCCCAAGCTGCTTGAGGGACTGGCAGCTGCTTGAAACCAGCACACTACAGAATCTTGGGTCAGGTCATTTGCTTTTTTCTTTGGTTTCTCCTCACATGGGTATACACAAAGGTAACTCATATGTAAAGGATTTTGAGAACTAAAGGTGGTGATTTGGCCACTCACTGCCAATCCAAACAGCCAGACCAAGACATGCTTGTAGAAGGGCAATGTGGGAGTTTTTATTCTGCCTTTTTCTTTGTTGTGGGCGGTGGATGGCGTTTTAGTGCTCTTCCTTTGTACCCTTTTTAATTATTATTGTTATTATTACTTTACATTGGGCTAGCCTGAGTATGGTTTTACTGATGTTTAGTAGGGATCGAGTGCAAGGTCCCTGTAGTGGTGTGCTTGAAGAGTTGAACAATAAGACTCCTAGCGGAAATACGCCAGTGATGTTGGGAGATCCTGCATTCTTCCTTAAGGGAAGTTGGGGATACGATTTGGTTTTTTTGGCCATTCACAGAAAAAGGTGCTCTCTGAGCACTGTGGACAGCTGTTGGGAACTGTACTCCACACAGCCAGCTTGGCAGAGTCCTCTGTCTGGGCTAAAGCCTGCAGCCTCTCGGGACTACAGGCTGCTGCAGGCATCGCTGTGTGGCTTTGCGGAGGGTGGTGGAGGTGCGTTTACAGCCAGCAGAAGTTCAACTCGGTCTGAAATGTGGCCCTTTTCTACAGGGTGGATTAGCCCTTCATCTGCCTTGCTTCCCCATGTCTCTTAGAGCTTTCCCCTTGTCTCTCACAGCGCTGTGCCTGAATTCTCTCCAAGGCACACTTCTCTGCCTGTTTCTTGTCTGCTGGCAGCAGGAGTGAGCCAGGGTATTGGGAAGGGGACGTCAGGGAGGAGGGGGGCTCTGTCAGCATACCTGTCATCTTGCAGCAGTGTGCTCAGCTCCTGTCCTTTCCAAATTCCTTTCCTCTGCCCTTGATGGTGAGGGATGGCTTATTTCGAACACAATCTGCTTGTGTCATTCCTGGCCCTGCCGCTTGTCATCCATCACATCACGGGAACTAATTAACACTGGTAGCTTTGGATCCTGGGAATGACAGTGCTGGGATAGTAAGACTCTTTCAAAGGTCCTGATGTCTCTCTTCATAACTAGGGCAGCCTAGCCCAGGAGTTCATGGACTCTGTTGTCTCTTGCCTGCTACACCAACCCTGTAGTGAGGGTGCCTGTGTATTGAGCAAGGAGGGCGCTCTAGACCTAGGCCTGCCTCATAATGCCCTTGACAGTGCTGCAGCATCCCCTGCATCCAAGTACCTCCCAGCAGCCGGATGAGAGCCAAGGAATGGGATAGAATAATAATTGATGAGGATGGGGGGAGGTATGATGTAAACCTTTTGAAGCTGCCGGTAGCTTCTCCACTGCTGTTGGGTATGTATATAGCTGTGTTTAGTCCCAGAACGTGGTTGTGAGTTTGACCATGGGAGCATCCTCTGCTCATGGCAAAGCATACGGTCCTGTTTCCACTGCACTGCTGATCCTATTGCTGTGTTGATGAGGGGTGGAGGGGGTGGTGGTGTCATCAGGGGAATTGGTGTGCAGCTCTGATGGGGATAGCAGGATTAAAGGTGAGGCACTGGTCGTACTGTGAGGCTACCCAGAGAGCACTTGCTCCCATTCTCCCTCTACTGGCTGTCTTTGCTGCTGTTGTGAAACACTTTAAGAAGGGGAAGAGTCCCATGGGAATGGAAAGGAGGGTAACTAAGCAAGAGGATGATGTTTGCTGGCAGCTGAGGGAGGATGAGGAGAGCTCCTCTCCAGCGGTGTATCTCTCTGGTGGGACTGACTACATCTGCAGAGCAGGGAGGTGCTGGGTTTGCTTCAGTCTGCTGTTGCAGACCTTTTTTTTTTTTTCCCAATAATGTGTTAATTAAACATTGATTTCAGGGGAAAAAGGAATCTGCTTGAACTGCAGAAACTAAATGGAGTGTGGAGGAATGGGATCTGGTGAGGGATGTGTAGAAGTACCTTCTGTCAGCTGTCTTCATGACCAGTCATGGAGGAAAACAAGGAAAAGGCTGGAGAAAAACCTGTTCACCTTAAGTTTAGAGTCCTTCACTTGTCTTAAGGGGGAATCTTGTTCACAGTTTTCAACTGATGCATGCTAAGGAAATTACCAGGTAGCCAAATGTGTTTTCTTAAAAAAAAAAAAGGAACAAAATACTTCATTTTTATTAAAAAGCAAAACAGAAGAGAGATTATTTTTTTTTTCCAAGGCAGGATATGGTTCAAGAGGCTTTCTGTTCAGTTTGGCACTCTGCTGGTTGTCTACTCTTGTACTTACTGTTGTATCTGTAAATTAATCAAGCTGTGGTGCAAGTTAAGGCACCAGTCCTAATGGTATACTTGCTCTCGTTACTCGCAGATATTTAGTAGTTCAACTGACCTCCATTTACTGCATGTGGATAAGTCAGTCGCTGAACACGAGTATAAAATTGTGATGTGCACATTTAACGTTTTCTCTTCTGGTCCTCAGAGCACTGAAAGGTAAGACGAGATTGTGATATCTCCCTCCCTTGCTTGGTTGAACTCTCTTCTGTTCATTAGACTGGAAGAGCCAGTGGGAAGCTCTGCTTCCCTCCTTTTATACTTCCAGGTGTTAGGGATGCATAGGGAAGATAAGTCCTTGCTTTAATCTTGGGATTTTATCTGGAATAAACCTCTGCTGATATGAGCAATATGTTCTTATGACATTAAACAGTTTGATTTGTATTCTTTTGACCACTGTGCTTTGTCTTCACTAGTTCTGGGAAATAATGGAAAGGAGGGAATAACCTGTCTGATCTGTCTGAGCATTGCGTAAGTCTGAATTAAAATCATCGTGCAAAAATCTCGGTCAGTTCATGCAATAAGCAAAATGGCAGCATTGTCCTGAGAAGTCCTGGCTACTAAATTCCTTTCTGCACCATCTGCAATATCAGGCTACAGAAGGATCTACTGTAGCATCAGGACTCATTTGAAAAGGAACAGATTAAGCCATGGAGCAACTCTTTCCCAGGAAGGTTTTTGACCTGCTGGTGAAACCCACAGAATGGTTGAGGTTGGAAGGGACCTCTGGAGTCATCTGATCCAACCCCCTCCTCAAAGCATGGCCACCTAGAAAAGCTGACCACATCCAGATAGCTTTTGAGTATCTTCAAGGAGGGAGACTCCATAACTTCTCTGGGCAACCTGTGCCAGGACTCAGTCACCCTCACAATTAAAAAGTGTTATCTGATGTTCAGATAGGACATTCTGAGTTTCCATTTGTGCTCCTTGCCTCTGGTCCTGTCACTGGACACCACTAAAAAGAGCTTGGCTATGTCAACTTTACACCCTTCCTCCAGGTTTTATATACATTGATAAGATCCCCCGTGAGCCTTTTTTTCTCCTGACTGAACAGTCCTAGCTCTCCGAGCTTTTCCTCATGTGAGAGATGCTCACAATCCTCTTTGTGGCCCTTTTGTTTGACTGTCCCCATTATTTCCATATCTCTCTTTTACTGGAAGGGGGTGGGCAAAATTGCACACAGCACTCCAGGTTTGGCTTCACCAGTGCTGAGTAGAGGGAAAAGATCCCCTTCCTCAAGCTGCTGGCAACACTCTTAATGCAGCCCAGGATACTAGGAGCCTTCTTTTGTGCAAGAGCACATTGCTGGCTGGTGTTCAACTTGGTGTCCACCAGGACTCCCAGGTCCTTTTCTGCAAAGCTGCTTCTCAGCCAGGTGGCCCTCAGCATGTACTGGTGCATGACCCATGAACATCACTACAGTGGTATGGAGTGTTAGCAAAGCAGGCAGGGTGGTCCTTAAGTATTAACTTAAGAAGCAGACGTCTCGAGTTCTTTCCCAGTATGTGTCAGATCAGATTTCATACTGTCATCGCTTTGGCCATTCACTGAAAAGTCAGAGTTATCATTTGTAAATTATTATGAGCTCCCTGAAAGGAAGTCTTCATGTATCTGAGAATAGAATAGTTCCAGTTGGAAGGGATCTACAGTGATCATCCGGTCCAACTGCCTGACCACTTCAGGGCAGACCAAAAGTTAAAGCATCTTATTAAGAGCATTGTGCAAATGCTTCTGACAGGCACAGGGCATCAACCACCCCTCTAGGAAGCCTGTTCCAGTGTTTGTTCACCTTTTCTATAAAGAAGTGTTTCCTAATATCTTGCCTGAACCTCCCTTTATGCAGTCTTGAACCGTGCCTGCACATCCTGTCACTGAATAGCTGAGAGATCAGCAATGAGGTCACCCCTCAGCCTCCTTTTCTCCAAACTAGACAATCCCAGAGGCCACAGCCACTCCCCATAGAACATGACTTCCAGCACTGTCACCAGCCCTGTTGCCCTGCTCTGGACACATTCAAGGACCTTCACATCCTGTTTAATTTGTGAAAGAGAGAGATATTCCCCTTTCTTTAATTGTTCTGTTAGTATGGCCAGTTACTGCAATCTTTTTGTAGACCATAAAGAAAAAGAAAATATTGTTTTGACTTTTTTTGGGGGGACAGATTTGGGGAATGCAGGAATTGTGTGGTGGAGCTAAGGTCAACCTTCTCAAGGGACTCTGTATTCCTTGTAGTGTGTTGAAGTCCTGGAATCAAAATCTGCTCACTTCTCTAGTCAGCTCATGAAGCACTTTGAAAAAGGGTATGATACAGTGTAATCCCAGGCATATGCATTTAAAATACCTGCTGCGTATCTGAGAATCAAATGTTAAGGGCTTCATGGAAAAATACAAGGAAACAAATTGATCCTTGATGTAATTTCCTCAAAGTCATTAATCAAATACATATTGATGGTGTCTCTAACAACAGTGGACTAAAAGGCATAATTTTGTTGAGCCGGGTCTTAAGGATTTAGCTCAATATAAATAGGTTTTTAACTGTGTCCCTTGTCTTCCTTCTTGGTTGATACAACCTAGTTAGTGAGTTGCTAGTAGCTCTGTTTTGTATAGCTAGGGTCATAGAGTGACGTGGTGCCTGGGATGTTGCAGTACTTTTTGGCAGTGGATTGTAATTTCATTGAATTAATGTATTTTATGAGGCTAGAGTGAGCTACTGTTTGTTTACTAAGGCCACAGCGTGTCAGGTAGAAATGCAGAGTGAAAAGGCAGTATCAAATTGATAGGCTTTTGATAAGACAGTAGCTTTTAGGAAGTTTGCCTGAACCCAGCAGTTTGTCCTTCCATGCTGTCTTTGGTGCCAGTGTGTAACATGAGGCAGGAAGTTGATCTGCTTTCTTGGCACAATTTAGGTTCTGTACCTATTAAACTAGAAAATGGTCTGAATTTGATAAGGAGAAATTTATTAAATACAAATGAAAAGTACTGCACTTGGGAAGGTGAAGTCAAATGCCTACATGTAAAATGGGGGATAACAAGCCCGGGAACAGAGCTACAGGAAAGGATCTAGGAGGCACCACAGTGAGTCAGAGACTGAATGTGAGTCAACAGTGTGGTGACGTTGCAAAAAAGCAAATCTCATTTTAGGGTATATTTAATAGGAATGTCACGTGTAGCGCACAGGCAGTAGTTTTTCTACTCTAGCAGCCACTGCTGAACCCATAGCAGAGCTCTGCATCTGGTGTGAGCTGCAAAGCCAGAAACAGTGGAAGGAGATGAGGAGAGGGCAGCCAGGGCGGTGAGTGCCATCTGTGAGGAGAGGCTCCAGGAACCGAGTTGGTTTAGTCTAGATTGAAGAGGAACGTGAAAAGTCTTCCAGTATTTAAAAGCTTGTTTTAAGAAGACAGTGATTAATTGTTCTCTTTGTCCGCTGGGAATAGGACAAGAAGTAATCAGCTTAATTTGTTGCAAGGAAGATATGGAGATAGGTGCTAGGAAAAGCTTTGTGAGTGTTTGGATAGTTAAGCATGAAAACAGCTTCCTGAGAGAGGTTGTAGTGCCCTATTCACAGGAAGTTTTAAGAGTAGATGAGACAGAGAGACACCAAATTTTACCTAGGTAGTTTTATTACAGTTTTGACCAGTTCAGAAGGGGAGGGGACTGTCTGAACTCCCAATGCCTGCTTGCAGCACCTCTTACACTCCCTGAAAGGTAGGCTTCTCCCCTCACTGGCTGTTGTGGTGGGAGCGTTGGAAGGCAGGGCCAGGGTGAAACACTCCCTCTGCAGATGCCCCTGCAGCACCTTCCATGCCCCTGGCATGATACAGTTTTACAGTGCATGTGCCCAAAAGGCCTGAGAGAGCTTGAGTGTTCGGCAATATCAAATTAGCATCCAGCACTGTAAGTTTTTCTATTTCTTCAGATAACAAACAAGCAGAGGGCTGGCCTAGCTTTCTGCATCCTTGTAACTAGGAAATGGAAGTTATTTGAGACTCTTATCCTGGTTCCTGATTAATTTACATCGGCAAGATTTGAAGATGGAAAAGAAGACTTACACTTCTGCTTTCACCTGGTAAAAACCACTGTATGGTGTTACCTACAAGATGAGTTTTCTGTGCTCTTGCATCAAATGTAGTGGACAAGGGCAAGGATTTTTCTCTCTGCAACATCTTTTATTCCAGTTGCCTAAAGCGAAGTAGCGTATATTAGGCATTGCAAGGAGGTATATTAGCACTCAGTGGGTTTAGGAAGAGGGAGCCTAATGCCTGATTCAGTAAAGACATGTATTTCAGTACTTGTGAAAGAGGGTCATGGCACTTCCAGAGAGGAGGATGTTACTCGGGAATGGGGTTCTTCTTTCCTGAGGGTTCAGCAAAACCCTTTCCTGAGGGTTCAACAACAACAAAAAATAATCCAAGACATACTGTGTGCTGTGTTACTTCTGTCTTTCCCTGAATCGTAGGTTTACATGAACAGCCTGTCTGGAGCCAGTTGCGCCTCGGAGTCAATTTCTGAGCATCTCCAGTGCAGAGAGCTGGTTCCCCTAACAAACCTTCTAAAAGAAGGGAGTTTCTTCCTTTTGGTTTGACAGAACATCTAGGAATCTATGCTTGTTGAACTTGGGCAGTGTTGGGCTTGACTATTATGTGTGTGCACAGTTTATAATATAACCACTTTCCACCTTCTTACATAAACTTGTAACTGCAAGCTCTCTCCATTCTTCAGAATGAGTGGAGGGTGAAGATATTATACTCTACTTCTTGGCACTAGAAGTGAGTCAGGGTTGACACACAAAAGTAGGAGGCAACAGTTTGTGTGTAGGAGGCTTGTTCTGTCCAAGGAAAATCTAAGGGTTATATGCAGGATGTTAGTCCTGCTGCACTGCAAGGCTGGTATCTTCTTCTGGAGCTGGGTTCATACACACTCACCATTTGGAGCATATGGAGAGCTCAGCAGATTCAGGCCTCAAGGGATGACTGGTGAAATGGTTGAAGGTAGGTTGGGATTTAATTATTTGTTTATGAGGCCCCATATTGCACCAAGTAATAATTGTTTACGAACACTGCTGTGAAGTCAGGAGGGAAACATTCCAACCCATGGAGATAGTAAGATATAAACTAATTATTGTTGTTATTATTATCCCTGCCTATTGTGGTAGCACCTACACAATCCTGGTTCAAACATAGGGCAAAAAATGTTCCCTGCCCCAAAGAGCTAGCATGCTAAGGATGAGACAGGAGACAACAGATGGACACAGATAACTGGGGGAGTACAGGAAAACAAAGATTGGTCAGCAGAATGGGTGGTATGATAGCATGTTGACAGCTTAGCTGTTGTCAAGCTTTCTGTAGGCATGTGGCAAAGGATTACAATAATAATTCAAGCTGTGGCCTTTGCTTTGGTGTTTTCATGTGTGCATCTTCCATCTGTTTTATTTAAACAGCGTAATTCTCACTTGGTGAAGTTTTACCATCCCAAAACTTCCCATTGTTCATCTGATGTAGGTAAGGAGACACACTGGATCAGAAATGAAATGCCCACTGCAGTTTTTAAGGGAAACTAGTTTTTTATCATGGAAACAGAGTTTTATCATGGAAAAAGAATTAAGGATTTTGATGTTGCGTGTTTAGAAGGGTGCTGGGGAAAGACTGATGGATCTCAGCAACAAGAATATCCAGAATAAGTGGCATAATACAAGAGGTTTGTTGGCCAAACTGGTGTCTTATCAAGGTGATGCAAAAACTATCTAATTCCATTCATAAGCAACAGTTCTCTTTGTATAGGTTATGTCCTTGGTGTTGTATATTGGTGAGTGTAAGAGTGCCTGAAAGCATGGAAGGTTCTGATTCGGCTGTACAGTGAGCAGCCAATCCAGATGTGTGGCTGTACCATGCTGCTAGGGAACTTGGGAGTGCTTGGCCTTAGGGGCTCTGCGTATGCCAATGGCTGCATTCATGCATGTGTCTTGTTTTGGGTGTTACGTTGAAAGGTGCACAAAATTCAGGACAGACATCAGGTAATTTTAGGATGTCCTGCTTTCTGAATTTGAATTATATCAAGTAACTTTGTGTGGTGCTGTGATGTCTTCTCTTTTTTACTGTGTGTCTTCTTGTTACCAGATAGTATGCCAACATCAGGTATGTTATTAATGTGCCTTCTGTTAACCCTCATCTTGCTAACACTCTATTTCCTATTTTGGCCTGCCATGCCATTTCAGTAGTCCAGAAGTGATCATGGGACAGTAGATGCAGTTGCATGTTTTACAGCATCCATGTAATGGTGAGTAGTTAAAATGGTCTAAAACATAAAGCTTGGACTGTTCAATCAAGTCTTATTTTCTGGGTAAAGTCAGTCTTAGAATCACAGAATGGTTTGGGTTGGAAAGGACCTTAAGATGATCTAGTTCCAACCCCGCTGCCATAGGCAGGGATGCCTCACACTAGACCATGTCACCCAAGACTGTGTATAACCTGGCCTTGAACACTGCCAGGGATGGAATATTTACCACTTTGAGCAACCTGTTCCAGTGCCTCACCACCCTCACAGTAAAGAACTTCTTCCTTATATGTAACCTGAACAATGCCAGAAATCCTCCAATAGGGGCAAACTGCAGAATTATGGGATCATTAGTGCTAGAACACATTTTTGGGGCAAGCATTTGTGGAAAAGGGAGATGGCTCTTTTGGGGTTTATTCCTGGCTCTACTACAGAGTTCTGTGTACCTTTGTAAACAAATAATGAAAAGTGCTGTGTTTCTTGGCTCATAATGACTCCATGCTTCAGTTTATCCTTTATGCTCATTTAGTGGATGGTGAAGTTTCATAGCTGCTTGTAGAGTTTTTAAGTTCAGATCCAAAGACTAAGAAGAATGAGAACCAAACATTTAGCTCTTCTTGAGCTGAACATAACCAGCAATCCCAGCTTCTTTGCATATCACGCTCTAGCCTCTAACCATCAGGATAGTTCTTGCAGTGGTGAAAGCTAATCATATACTGAACTTTGTTGGCAAAAGCACAGGCAGCAGGTCAAAGGGTGGTATTATTTCCCCATACTCAGACTTGTGGGATCACGTCTGCTTACTGTGCCTGGTTCTGGGCTCCCCAGTACAAAAAAGGTGTTGACAGTAAGTCCAGCAAAGAATCCCTGAGGAACATTGTTAGTAACTGGTTGCTATTGGGTTGTTGTACCACTGACCACTAGCCTTTGAGAACAGTGGTCCAGTAAGTTTTCCATATTCTTTGTGGTATCTGGTTCCAGTTGTCTATAAATAATGGATTCATAGAATATCTTGAGTTGAAAGGGACCCATAAGGATCTTTGAGTCCAATTCCCTGCTACTCACAGCACTGCCTAAAACTAAATCATATGATTAAGAGTGTCATCCACATGTTCCTTGAACTCTGACTGTGTTGGTGCCCTGACCACTTCCCTGCAGAGCCTCTTCTAGTGACTGACCACCCTCAGTGAAGAACCTTCTCCAAAGTCCAATCTGAACTTTCCCTGATACATCTACATACCATTGTTTACAGTTATACTATTGGAGACTTTCAAAAGTTGTCCTCTCCTTTTCTTCATTGGACTTGTCATCTCATCACTGAAGGCAATCTTGCTCATTTTTTCCCTTGGTAAATCCATGCTGGCTGTCCCCAGTCTCCGTCTGGCCATTTGTGTGTCTGGAAATGGGTTCCAGGAGGGTTTGCTTCTTAACCTTCCTTGGAACTTATGTTAGGCAGACCAGTCTATAATTCCCTGAATCTTCCTGCTTGCCCTTTTTGAAGACAGGTGTGACATTTACCTGTTTTCAGTTATGAGGAGCCTATTCCCATCACCGTGACCTTTCCAGCATGACTGAGAATGACCTCACAGTGACATCAACCACTGTTCCATCCCTCAGTGCTGTTGAGGCATCTTATCTAGTCCTGGGGATTTGAGTATGTCCACTTTGCTTAAATGGTCCCTAACTCAGTCTTCTTTTGCTGCGGATAGGTTTCCTTCAGTCCCCTGGATCCTTCCACTGCACATGGAACAGGAAGGATGAGAACCATCCTTGCCAGTGAAGACCAAGGCAAAAAAAGGCATTGAGGACCTAAGTGTTTTCTTTTTACCAGTAGTTCCATGTCCCATTCAGCTTTGGGCACACAGCTTCTCAGTCATCCTTTCGCTACCAGTGTGCATTTGGAAGCCCTTCTTGCCGCTTTCACATTTTGTACATTTTCATGCAATTTCAAGCTTTTCTAATTTTCATCCTGACATGCTGAGGCAGAGTTTCAATGTTCCTCCTGGGGAGCACACCCCTACTTTCAACTCCCATTTGCTTCCTTTCATGCTTGAGCTCTGTCAGAAATTTCCCATTCAGCCGCCTGCTTCCTTCCACACCCGCTTGGCTTCTCACATGTTGAATTGGATGGTTCTTGTGCTGTGAGGAGTTTGTTCTTTTAAGATCAACCAGGTCTCCTGGGCCATTTTGCTAGATTATCCCATGTAAGTGCTCAGTGAATGATTTCTTAGAGCTCTCCAGTGATTCTTCTGTTACCATAATTGTGCTGGGAAAATGGTTCTGTTTGTAAACTGGTTTATATGTCATTTCAGATTTGCTTGTTGTTCTCCATAATTTTTTGTCTCTTTCTATGTTAAGCACGCTATACCTCTTCTCTCTTTTTCCATGTAAGTCCTTTCTGTCTGCTTTATGGCCTCTTTTTAGCGGACTCTGTCCAGATGTGTTCCTTTGGAAAAGGGCAGGAGGCACAAACTTTTTTTTTCCTTCATTCTGCCATTGAGTTATTTCATGACAAAAGCAAATTGCTGTTTCTATTTCTTATCTCCAAAATGGGCCTCAAATTCAATAGAAAGAGTTTAAGTTCTTTTTGTTGAAGATCATAGACAACACTGATTTATTTAATCACATTTAGTACATCCTTCATTTTAGGATTGGTTTGAGATTCTATCCCAAAGTGTTCTCTCAGTTAATGGCTGTCAAACTTCTCAGCAGATGCTGCTAGCGTTAAATTCTGTACTCTGCACCGTGTACCTTTATCCTCAGACTTTTAATAGCATTGCTGCTGAAAATCCACCTGAAATGATCCTGTGGACTAACTATAGATTAATTGCTACATATTTATAAACTGAACTAATCAAGTTACATATTCCATGTAACGGTGCTGCCAGCCCTTTCTGGAGATTCTGTGCCATTGCTCAAAAGAGTAAAGACGCTGTTTCCTTGTTTCAACGCCTTGCCCCCCAGCCCTCCATGATTAAAAGAATGGGCATCTGTCAATACTCTAGTCCTCCAGACTCCGTGGAGAAAAATCCAACTTTATATTGTAATTGTATGGACAGTGTACTACTTTTAGTGACTATTAATCTATTTAATTATATTACTGTATTCCTCAGTCATACACAAGAATCTTGTTGTGCGTGGTGCTGTGCAAATGTAAATAAATTTTTCGAAGTGATTTGTGTCTCTAAAGCATGCTCCTCTGTGGCCTCCAATACTGCTCCCAGACAGAATTTTTTGGAAGACAAACCTGCAGGAAGAAGTGAGTGAGATGAGTACTTGTTGGTATACTAGCAGCACACTGTATGATACCAAATTCCTATATGCCTTCAGATGTCAGGTATGTGTTGCAAGGGGCAGAGAGCTTAATTTAGACAAGCTTCTAGATCAGAAAATTAACTTTACATTCAGACAAGTCTCTCCTGGAATGAATAAGGTTGAAGAGGGGTATGCTGAGTGCTGTGGAAAGGTGCTGTGACAAGGAGTTTAAAGGTGGTAGCTGGGCATGCATTAATAGTAAAATATTGGTTAAAGCCTTAGTTCATCTTGTCTGTATAATGGGCTTTCCTTTGTACTCCTTTTTTTGGCACTAAATGGTTGTGGTAAATAGTGGCAGTACATGTTGTGCACCTTTATGTCTGTAAGATCTGGTTTCATAGTAGCCTTGCAAAGAAGGGAGAGAAGACAGGCAAGGCAGCCTTTGCTTTACATCTCCGCTAAAGTCAACTACACAGTACTTATTCTAATGCTGTTGGTGTTGTCTAATCTTAAACGTGAGCAGACATAGGGTTTAGTAATTTGATGACCTCACTGTCTTCCCATCTTTCTCTCCTGATAACTAGATGGCTAAGAGGCTCAGGCAGTGATAAAGCTAGAAAACTCAAGCTCACCTAAATGAAACTTGCTTTTTGGGTGGCTTAGTATGATTAATTTCTTCCCTGAAGTCCGGGCTTCAAACCCTAGTGAGACCATAAGTGAGGAAGACATGTGAAGGTCTTCACTTACTCCCTGCTTGGTGTTTATGGCAGAAGTAGCCTGGGAAATTTGGTGTATGGCAGGCCTAGGACAATCAAAAGGATTGTAAGGAAAAGTTGAGGGAGAAGGAGGGTTGTGGCTGTTTGGCACACCGCCTCTCAAACTTTCCCCAAAGCCAAACAAGCATCTGCTCAGACATTTGCAACGTTTGCACGTTTGCACACTCTGGTTGTGTACGCTCCCAGAACCCTCTGCCCTTGTGCCAAGATGGCACTTGCTGGTTCCTGCTGTGATATGTGCTGGCTTCTGCCTGTACCCAGCAAAAGTGAGCCCTTTGTAGAGCTGAGGCTCATGCTGGCTGTGACAGTGTTTTTATAAGGCTCAAACTTTTATTCTCCACCTTATTCCTTTGAACTCTGCCCACTGCTCTGTGAATACTAACACCAGCCGATAAATTATCCAGCAGGGCTCTGGCACTTTAGCAGCCTGTGTTTTCAGTGGCGTGCATGCATAATCGATCCAAGAGGCTGCTTCTGCTTTTAACTCGGGCATTTGCAGAGACCTTAGTCTTTTAGAGTTCTCAATCACAGCTGCCTGCATGTTTGTTCACTCTTCTGCTTGCCTTCTCCCCTGCCATCCCCCCCTCCCCACGCATCTTTGCATTTGGGCGATGCCGTAGGCAACCTTCCTACGAGGTGTGGGAGAAACAGGTCCTGCTTGCAGCTTCCGTGTAGACTTTGACAGTGTCCATCCTGACTCACTGCTTAGGTGTTGAAGGTGTACGTGTCTGTCCCTTGGTGTGCCTTGTTGGTCAGGTGCTACTTCCCTTCTGTTTTCTAGGAGAAACTCTTAGCTGCCCCTGTGATGTAGAGTCTGAACTCTGAAGAGGTAAATGTCTGCTCTTTTTTTTAGCTGCTGAAGTTGACTCCTCTTGCCTTGGAACTTCTCAGTGTCCTCGCTTAGCTCTGTCCACAGCCAAAATGTCTCAGCTGAATCTTTATAATTTGCCCCAGAACAGTCAGCCAGAACCTTTATCTGAACTTCAAATGGATTCAGCCTTGATTATCAAGGCTTCACTTATCTCTTCCAATCAGTTCTTAGTAAGCCACCCTCTTAACACTGGCGCATCATCATGCACCTCTGCAAAAAGGTTTGGTAATTGCTTCCTGTATGAGCAGTCAGTTCACAGTGCAAGATTGTACTATTTGAAAGGAGGAGCAGACAGGGGACGGCTTTGGTGTTTGTGTGATTGGGAACTGGCAGTGCTAGGGCTCAGAGGAGCAAATAGTGAAAATTAAAGGAGTGTAATGAATGATTTAACTGTAGAGCTGCTGGAGATGTGGTTGGGGCTAATGGCATAGATGACAGTCTGGTAGCAAAAGAAGCCAAAGGAAGTGGGTGGAGAATAGGTAAGAAAAAGGGCGTTTTAAGAGCGAGAGAAAAAAACATGAAGAAAACGACCAAGCTTCTGGTGAGGCAGAATGATGTGGGGAAATGGGAGAGGCTGGGGGGAGAAGGGTTGGAGTAAAACTTTTTTTTAGTGAAGAGAGTGAATAAAGAAAGCAGAAGGCAGCTTTCTAATTTATGAAGTGTACCTCTTACAGAGCTTCCTGTGTGTGCCGACCCCACTGACATCTGGACAAACTGCACAGCTTGGACAAAACTTGACATCTGGACAGCTTGGCTCTCTTGGCACAGAAAGGGAGAGGGGAGAGCCAGGAGGCAGCGCTGGAGGGGGAAGGAGCAAGGTGGAAAAGAAGACAGTCTCTGGGAAGGGAAAGAATGTCAGGCGGTGGGTTGGACGTGGGGGAAGCGTGGGGAAATGTGGAAGGGAAAAATTAAGTGACGAGACTCATTTTGAGGAGGAACAAAATCCCCAAAGAAATGCAATGCTCTTAATGTTTTTATTCTTTGATGTAAAAACAACCCCCAAAACATTCAACATGCCTTCCCCTTAGGTGTGCTATTGGAGAGGTAGTTTGCAGAATGAATCATAGATGTCTCATGTTTCTAGGGTAGAGTGCGTGAAAAAGCAGATCACACGATTTACTGAAATAAGAAAAAGGAGACTGTAGCCAGTATTGACACTGGCTGTTGAATGTTGAATATGTTTTTGTGCCTGATGGGAAATGTGTGTTTATTTGAGGCAGAGGATTTTCCGTGTGTGTGTGTTGTTTAAGGAGTACCCAGCAGCTTCATTTTACTTAGCTGAAAAAAGATGTGCTCTCCTTGGGCTCACTTGCTAATATTTGAGTTTCTGCAGTTACATTTCCATACGTATTTTTCCCTCCCTATTTGCATGGGCCTAGTCCGGCTCAACTAACAGGAGATCTGACTGCTTACAAGAGGAACAGTAAAACTGACTTAACACAAAATACTGTCAAATGCATGGAGTAAGCAGTTAAGTGAAAGGAATTTTCCCTTCAAATCCTTCAGTTGTATTATTCTTAGGTGTTGCTGGTAACAGCAGGAAATAAAAAAGTACTCCAATAGAATAGTATGTTTTTTTAAATTGGTAGTATCCTGTAATGAAATACAATTTGCCAATGACAACATACTTTAGGATGCAAGACAAATAGCAAAAAGGCTTTGTAGGTTTTTGTTGTTAATTTTCAATGTGCTTAAAATCAGTGTAAGATCTATTAAAAAACCAGCGCAAGTTTCTACATTTTAAAGCCTGCGAGGGAAGAAGATGCCAATTTTTTAATTCAATTATTATCAAGTGCCTTGATCCTACTCAGATTTTGATTTATTTTTTATATCAAAATCCATGTCTATGGTGAAAAGGTTTGAGGAATCGTATCATTTGGGACCACTTAAATTATTGGAGAGACTAATAATTCATAGTGAGAAAAACCACATGGATCAGCTACATAGGCAATTATAGGAAATGAAAAACATGGAAAGACAATATGAAGAAATGAGGAGGGCGCAGGTTTTTATGGGATAAAGGCATAATGTTCCTTCTTCCATCTCATCTACTCTTCAAATATTAGTCTGAGCAAGTTCCTGAAAGGACTCGACATGCAGCTTGTGACTGGAAGGACAAAACATGAATGTGTGGATTGGGGAGAGAGGGTATTCTGGGCATAACCCCAGGTATGGACTCCAGATAGCATTATTGTTGTGTTACTCTTTCATTTCCCACTGTGGGCCTTTGCAGCTCTCTTGCGGGTTATCTGTTGCAGCCAGTCCTGCCCCTGTTTCCTGCAGGTAACTGCATCTGCTGTTGGTTCATTTCCTTCTCTGGTGGAAGCTAGGGAGTCAGCAGGAAGATTCATACTGGCCCTTGCCACTTTTCTTCTGGATGCCACTGCTTTTCAAAGTCCCTAATTACATTTTCCTTGGCTAAAACTAGGGATGAAAACCACGCCTTTCATCAAATGACCAGCCTGAGGCTAGAATCTGTAATTGTGTATCCTCATCCCTCCCTCTGGATGGAGAGAGAGGCTCGTGCTTACCCGTGGAAGAACTCAGCTTTCTCTGCTTGATGCGACAGTGTGGTAGGTCCCTTGAGGAGCTGATGTTGGCCGATAATGCCTGCTGGTGGTGTCCAGGAGTGGACCTGTGATGAGGAGGTAGAGGCCTGCTGTTAGGGAGTTGGTATGGGAGTGGGAAAGAAGTGAGGCCCAGCAACAATGTTGAGGATAACAGGGTTTCGCGAAATTGGAATGACTTGGAAATAGTGTGTATAATGCAACATCTTAGCGTGTGCAACAATTGTGTACATATAAAAGACAAGATCTACCCATGATCCCTCCCCTGTCTTCTCTGATGAGGGGGCAGAGGAAGCTGAGCATGCAAGGGAACATTGTACATGCAGACTGAGACCTTGAACACATGAGGTCTATAGGCATGTAAGTATGTTGGAAGAAATGATGCTTACAAGACCAGGAAATGTGTTCTTGAAGCAAGAAGACTTGAGAAGACTTGAAAGTATTCTGCCGCCTTCAGCTGAGAAAGCTTTGTCACATCTTGTTAGATTTTTCTGTGCAAAGTAGTTGGTGAGGCTCCCCAACCTCTCCCTAACAATTGAGATCTGTTTTATTGATAATAATTAGCACCCTGCTGTCTTATTCTCTGATTTAGTGGGCATGGTTTATTTTCATCCCCTTCCTATCCATTTCTTCCATACTGCCTTTCCTTCTGCATGAGCAAAGACCAGTGTGAAGTGAGGAGGGCAGTAAGGGTCTCTCTTCTAGATATAGCAGGTGTTCACCGTACTCCGACGGGAGGGCTGATGCAGAGTTATTGGTTGACATATCAAGTGGGTGGCTTAAAGAATTACTAACTAACCATCCCAGAGAAGGAACAGGGCATGCCTTTTTGTCAGCAGTGCAGCTGCTTTTGCATTGATAATAGCTAGATGAGGTGGATTTCAGCTGAGCATGTCTCCTGTTTCTTTGGGAGAGAGAGGAGACACTTTAGGTTTGTCTGAGTTCTTCTTGGGTGTCAGCTGTTGAAATATATGGTGGTGAATTATACACATGCAATATGTATGAAGTTGAACTACATACTACTTGTTATATTGTTCTCTGGTTTCCGTCTTTCTCTCTGTAGCCAAATGTTTCCTTTGCTGTGGGATGTGCTGCTGTAGCATGTTCTTCTCATCTGAGGCTCAAATGACACTTCGTTTCTTGGCACTGCACCAAGACAAAGACATTTTGCTTCACTGGGGGTTATGGTGCAACACTTACTGGGAGCAATGAAGTCAGGTTGTGAGAAGAAAACACATGATCTTCCCTTCCGTTCCTGTGAGATTTACCATCTAAAGAAGTATATGGAGAAACCAGCAGAGCCTTCATAGTAAAAGTTGTGCTGGTGCACGCCACCTTCAAAAGCTTCCCTATCATCTGTTTGTTTTGGTGTTTGGTGGTTTGAGTTTTTTTTCTGGGGGGGTGAGGGCAGAGTTTGTGTTCCTGTGTCCTTTCTATACTGTCCAAGGTTTGAATACCTTTTTCCACCTGGTCTTTGTGCTATGGGTACAGTGCCATATTGCACACTTGAGTATTGTACAGGGTCCACCCAGGAGACCTGGGTTAAGATTGAGTCCAAGTCCCAGGCACAGCACATTTGGTAAGCTGTACTTTTCCCTAGGGGGCTTTTTTTCTCATCTCAGAAAATAGCTCTTGCAGATTGGTATGACTGATGATGTCCACTCAGGAGAAGCAAATGCTGTGCAGTCAAACAAGCTGGCATGGATAGAAGCAGAAGTGTTTTGGAATGGAGCCAGAGAGTGAAATAGAAAGGCTTCAGGTTGTGTGTGCCATCAGTTAGGGGTCTGAGAGCTATGGGTCAGCACAGCTTCCTTTTGAATCGTAGACTTTGATTTTCATTGTGGTGCCGGGGCTAATTTGTTTATGTTGTTATAGCCATGTTGTGTGTCACCTCTCTAAGTAGAGGGGAAGAGTGTGTTTCCTTAGGCTGAGCTTCTGTTTTGCCTTTTCTAGTGCTCGTTTCTTCCTTGACAGTCCTCTGTGGTGTCATGTCCTTTAATCCTTGTGCAGCAAAGGTTAATGTTAATGCTGTGTGTGAGGGAAGGAGTCCCTGCTGGCACACAAAAAGAATCATTTAATAAAAAAGTAATCATTGATCAGTGGCTCCAGTTCGTCAAAGGTCACTTATTGATCTATCTCTCATTGTGAGTCAGGCCCTCTGTTTTAATGACCTAATTCCCAGGTAACTTTCTCTGTTATTTGGTAGAAGTGGTGCTAGGAAATCCTGCCTGTTATAGGAATGTCACTCTTGGCGTGTCATGCCAGGGAATAAGAAAAAAGCCTTGCAGTAATCTCAGCTATCCATGCTTTCAAGTGCTCCCAGTCCTGCCTGTTCTGTATGCTTGCTGTCTCAAGGAAACCAAAAAATGCAAAGATCATGGAGGTTAAATATTCTTTTGCTGCTGAGGAAGTCTCTTCAGGCCAGAACTCAAGTACAGTAACAGCAGTGATGCAGAGGAAGGTAAGACACTTCTGAAGTGGTAATCATTCCTTGTGCCCTAATTTAGTTAGGAAGAAGTGAAGACAAATACAAGAGAATGTTCCAAATATAATCAAATTTTGTTGAAAGTGTCTGGCAGGCATTCCTCTTCCTTCTGGTCCTCTAATATGAGCTGTAGGAGAGCACACAATCAGATGTGAAGATGTCACGTTTTTGAGTGGCTACAGAGAAATTGAAAAGCAGCATGTAATCCATTCACTGCAAGGGATAGCATTCACCAGCACTTCTAATGTGATACCACTTTGGAAACCTCCTGAGATGTAAAAATCCTATGGGGTCAACTAGTTGTGGTGCTTATAGGAAGGTAAGTTTTACAGCATTCTCTGCAAATCCCATCCACATGCTGGTTGCCAAAGGCTGCTGCATTTTCCCGCTTGCCATGTCTCTCACTTGTACCCTATTCCCACACAGCACAAAAATACATAATACAGTGTTTTGCATAGAGTCTTTTTATAGGCATACTAAAAGTGGCATTAAAAATATAGGACTTAATATATCCTTTGCTGCAAATGCTGCTGCATGTAATATTCATATTGTGCTAGACTGCATGTGCACAGGTAAGGTGGGTAACTCAAAAATGCTGCAAGCTGCAGTGCACTGAATGGGAAAGAGCAGGAGGAGCCTGGGCCAGAAGAACTGTGGCATAAATTGACAGCAGTGGAAACTGAGACAACATTTCATGACATGATGTTGTAAAGTTAATAGAGTTAACCATGTTTTATGTCTTTATCTACAATCGCAGTTTTTGAAACAGGACACAGGGTGTTGATCTGAACCAGAACAGGCAGATGCTGGACTGGAAACGAAAAATGCGACTTTCTGTGGCAGTTTACATCTGCTGTAGTGTAGGCATTATTGAGACTTTCTCCTGTGCTCCAAGTCTCAACAGAACAGAGAGGAAATTCACATGTCTTTTGAAAATGCCCAGGTTAAACTTCAGGAAAAAAGAACAGCTCAAAATTCGATCTTCAGGGCTTGTTGGTGTCTTTGATTATAAAATATTCCCTGCTGTAAGCATCTAATAAAAAATGTAGGACAAAAGAGTACTTGCTAGCCTTACTGAGGCCAATGAAAATTGCTTCTGACTTCAGTGGAGCATATTTCTTTACTTTTCCTAATTCTTTGAATAACATTAATCACCTTCTTCCCCCAACAGTTGTAGGCTCTCTACACTTAGAACTGTGTGCATCTGGGAACAACAGTAATTGAGGGAGGCTCCATCATCTGCTGTAACCACGATTTTTGGCCTTCCCTATTGTCTTGATGAAGTAATGAACATCTCTGCTTTGTTTCTTTGCACCCTCTTTACTGAAGCATTTCTCCTGGAATGCCTCACTGGAATTTCCCAAGACCTGTTGCACAGTGAATATATTTATACCCTCTGTAGACAAGTACAGTTTATGCAGTTGTATTTCACCATGTGCTGTGAGTAAGTGGAGGTCACTGATTTTTCTATTTCTTGTCTCCAGTGGGAGCAGGTGTGTGTGGCACTTCTCTGATATTCCACAGGGACCAAACTCTCAAATACCTGGTAATGTGTGATAGGTGCCTGTGTGTGTATCTGTTCGGGATCTCTTCAAGCAGATGTGTAGAGAAAGGCTATAAAATTTCTCTGGGGATTTCATTGCGAGCTGTCGGAGCAGTTAATGAATAGCAGCAGGGTGCTATGTGGGTGTTTGCTCCAAGTCTCTGATTACAGAGGACAGAGACTTGCACTTTTTCACTCAGAAGAAAAATGAAACAATAGTATTTTTCTTGGGGACTTCTTTTTTCCCTTTGGAGTGAAAAGCTGACTTACAGAAGAGGAGCACTGCTCCTCACTGGTGCATGGGTGTCAGCTGAAGCTACTCAGGGCTGTGGTTCCCTGCAAACTACATAGGTAAAGAAAGATTTTGAAGAAGGAGGCTCTGCTCTGGCCCCTCTCAGGGTACATTATTTTCCATGGTTATTGATGGTCTTGTAACTCTCCAGTGGCAGAGCAGAATGGAGTCCTTAAGTGAGCTGTGAAAGGCCATCAATAACTGTTGGAAATAACATACCAAAAGCTGGTCCCTCCTAAACCCAGTTAAAAGCAAAACCTGTTTTTAGTCTTTGAATTGACAGAATTTGTTGTTTGGTTAGGTTTTCACTTAAGGTGCGGGAATGGCCATGGTGGCTGGCTATGCCATGGAAAACAACTGCTTTGGAAGATGGCAGAGGGGCAGGCCTGGAACTGGAAACGGAACTTAATTCTTTTTATTCTGACAGTGGAGGGAAGGAGAAAGGAGCAAATGAATTCCGTGGCCTACAGCAGGAAGCACAGAAATGTGGATATGAATTGACTTGTGGGTTGTGTGACATGAGGGAGCTCTTACTCTATTTCTTGATCAGCTTTTTACTGCAGGTACCCAGCTCTGGAGTTCAGGGTCTGTTCCAGTGATGGAGGATAATGTTCATGTTCACAGCATCTGATGCAGGCCAAGAAGTGTTACTCGTGGAGTTGCCTTATCAGTAACATCAGCTATCAACACAGTAATACATGTTTTTGCAATGATACCCTTGCAGGTCAGAGAAAGTGAAAACAACTGCAACCTTTTTATTTTTTATATTGAAAGATGTGGCAGATAGTTTGTAGCTACACTATATAACCATTGGCAAAGCAAGTGAGGAATAGAATCTACTGCTTCAGCTTTGGACAGCTTTTCATCGCTGAAGCGCTGTGTTACCCATAGAGAGCTTACAGCACACAGTTCAGCACTTCCAAATTGGATAGAATTAGGTACCAACACCACACACTCTATCCAGTTTTATTTTGAAAGATAGTTGCCATTAAACTAAGTAGAACTTCCCATTGATAACATACATTTTTAAATTTTGTGGTGTATTTTTTAAGCTTTTTATGCGTATTTTTAAAAAAGCCCTAAACTAATCACATTACATCTTTAAAATGTTCTGCACAGTATCGTGATCATGGTATCACATGGTCACAGTATCACAGACCCATGATCATGGAAGTGTCAGCCTTAATACCTTTATCCATTCCCCTTCTGTAAAACAGAGCTAGTGTTGTTTTAGCTCCTTTCCTGATGTTGAGCAGTTAAATTTTGTGACACACAGTCAATTGCCTTAGACTAACCTATGAGGCGTTAGTTGGTCTAATGGTGACCATCCTTGTAGACAATGAATATGAGGTAACCTCATTTGGCTTAAGATTTTCTTGTTATGAGATGAATTAAATCAGATTATTTGTTGTTGACCAAGAATACAGAACTGTGAACCCCTCAGCTGATGTGTGCTGTCTTGGTAAGCCACAGGGTGGCTTAACTGTGTGTCTGTGCCTCTAATATGTTACCTAAACCTCATACTCTTCCATCCAGGGCTGTCTTTTCTCCAGTATTTTTCCTAGCTTATAGTAAGAGGTTTTTGCATCAGAGACTTTAGTACAAACAAGCTGTGACTGACCTTTTAAACCAAACAAGCTTGCATGTTTCCAATATGAAGAGACAACAGACAAGCCTCTAGCTTGAGGCAGAAGGCAGAAAAGAAAGGGAGGGATGAATATCAGAGGAGCAGGAATAAAGAACGTTGACCTTGCTATGTGGAGCAGATTAAAAACCCAAACTTTTGCTTGCTTTGTCAGTATGTCTGACATGTTGCAAGGCACTTTGTAGGAGGAGTCTCTGCTCTGTGGAGAGAGGAGGAGGGAATGTGCCTATGTGTATTTATAGACCATAAATATTTGTTTTATGCAGGTTTTAAATTCTTGCTCTCATCTGAAGATCCCCAAAGTTGTTCTCGGACTTGGCATCTGTTCAGCCACGTAGAGGACTCAATGTGCATGTAAAGTCTGCTGTAGGAGTCAGCTCTGCCTTGGGATAAATGCGCTGTCTTTGGTTACTCCTAGGCGAGGAAGGTTCAAAAGAAAGGTGCACTGAACTAATGCCACGTGTGTGCTCTGGCCCTTGCCCATCCTGATTGTTTTGCCTACTTCATCCACATTAGAGACTGCCCTTCTCTGAGAGTGTTTTCTAGAGGAAGCTCAATGATTGCTGTACTCGTGTTTTTTAAGGGATTCAATGTATTTTGTCCCTGGGATTGGGCAGCAGGGCTGACTGCTTGAAGAGTGTGCTGGCTGAATATGTAGAGGGCAGTTGGTAAGATGCAGCAAGCTGCAAAAGGTGAAATGTGAGGCAGGGATTGTGTCTTGGCTGTTCCTATGGAAGGGCTTCTAAAAGTCATAGTTACAATTTTGCTTTGAAAGTTGTCTGAAAGACTGTGCCTACATTATCTGTTTATGCTTCCTTAGGGTAAGTGCTTTTTGCCCCTTATCCTCATGTTTTAAACTATGTTTACTACATTTACCTTTGACTTCCAGTGATGTATTCTTTTTACCTAGGGACTGACGTTTCTCCAGATCATGTTAAAGCATTCTATGATTCCAACTGATGACAAAGAAATGCAAATATGAGTGCTGTGAAAGTGTCCCTGGGCCCAAAAAGTGCCCCAAATACAGATCAGACACTTCGGAGTTACTGTTTATCTTTGCATGAGCCCTAATTCAGGCTGTATTTCTTTGGTGAACTGGTTTCGGCTGGGATAGATTTAATTTTCTTTCTGTTAGCTGGTAGAGTGTAGTTCTTGGATTTAGAATGAGAATAATGTTGATAACAAAGGGATGTTTTAGTTGTTGCTGAGCACTGCTTACACTAAGTCAAGGACTTTTCAGCTTCTTACACTGCCTTGCTAGTGAGGAAGCTGGGGGTGCACAAGAAGCTGGGAGGCGACACAGCCAGGACAGCTGACCCCAACTGACCAAAGGGATGTTCCAGACCATATGGCATCATGCTGAACAATAAAACTGGGGGGATTTGGCCAGGGGGTGGCTGCCCACTGCTCCGGGACAGGCTGGGCACTGCTCAGTGCATGGCGAGCAATTGCATCATGCATCACTTGCTTTATATATTCTTTTGTCATTATTTTCCCTTCCTTTTCTATACTGTTAAACTGTCTTTATCTCAACCCGCTAATTTCACTTATTTCTGCCTGATTCTCTCCCTCATTCCACTGTGGGGGGGTGAGCGAATGGCTTTGTGGTGTTTAGCTGCCTGCTGGGTTAAACCACAGCACCTGGCTAGGAATGTATTTGAGATCTGAATCAGCTGTCAGGTTTTAAGTGCTGAGTAAATAGGAGTAGAATTTCAGGTTCTCTGTTGATGCTTGTGATCCATGGATTTTAAGGCCAAAAGTGGCCATTATAATGATCTACTCCAATTGCCTGTGTAATGGAGGAAGCTACATGACCTACAGCATATGCTTGTATACAGTTAAGCTATTTTGGAAACTTAAAACATTCTCGGGTACAATACACTGGGGACAGCTTCTTTGCCCCACCATCCTTCAGCTTTGTCTTAAATCCTTTCTAATATTTACTGACCCTCTGGGGGTCAGACTGTGCCTTCTCATGTGGGGTTTCTTTTACAATATTTATCTTGATCAGGGCAGGAGCACAGGGCTGCAGAAGACCTCCTGAATTCTATGACATACAGCTGTATATCTTCTAAAGAAAATAAAACCCGTTAGTTTTGTGATGTCTGCCTCCTTCCTGGACGGATGGACAGATGGATGGATGGATAGATATTTCAGAACTTCAGTCTGCAGATTGTTAGAAATGCTATTTTAATTCCCAGTATACACTTCCTTATAGCCAGTTTATACACCTTTGTTCTGGTGCCAGTAAATCTCTACCAAAGTATTCAAAGTATTTATAGACAGTAGTCATCTCTTGTGGCCTTCATCTTATTAAGCTTAAAGTGCCATGTTCTCTTAGTCTCTTTTCGTGAAACAGGCTCTGGGTTGTGTGGTTCATCCTCAGAAGCTCTCTTGAAACTTGCTTAGTCTAGCTTCCTCCTTCATGAATACAGGTGATCAGAATAGCATGTGCTGTTTCAGAGCGGGTCTAACCAGTGTCTGGCATGATAGTTGGAGGCAAGGATCAGATGTATTAGGGACTCTGGGTACTGCTGAAAGATAATGTATTGCCAGGTTTGTGTGCACATCTTCCTGTCAGGACTCAGCACATAACCCTCGCGTTTTAAATCTCTGCACAAACTATTTCAGCTTATGTGGCCTTTACAAAGTAGAAGGATCTGATTGTCATGGCACAGATGATGGATGTTGGTCCTTTTGGTGACGTGGGCTCAACTCCTGCTCCAGATGCACTGGGGGGATTTCCTAAGCCCCATATGTTGGGGATAAGGTGGAACTGGGTAAGTCATTTAATTCAGAAGCCAGTGTGCTGCTGCTTCCTGTTAGTGCATCTATGTTAAGCATCTACCTAATGTAATTGCCCAGCCAAATTGATTTATGAGGTCAAATAATGAGATAGACAATACACTTAGCACAAAATAGATCCTCCGTTAGTGTAATTGAGGGTAACACTTTTTTGATAGTACGTGGATCTGAACACATCTGCTCTTTGAGAACATGGTAGAGTTGTGTGTAATACTTCATATATGAACCTGAACATGCCTTAAATAAAAACAGATGTGAAATGGGTATTCATATGATGCACTTCTGGTGTGGGATTACATATAGATATCAAACTATTTGAGTCTTGTGTTGATAATGAAGAACAACTGTAATGAGAATGTAAATTAGGGGATCAAGTGCAACCTCAGTAAGTTTGCAGACAACTCCAAGTTGGGTGGGAGAGTTGATCTACTGCAGGATAGGAAGGCTCTGCAGAGGGATCTGGACAGCGTGGATCGATGAGCTGTGGCCAGTGGTATTGAGGTTCAACAAGGCTCAGTACCAAGTCCTGCACCTGGGACACACAACCCCGTGCAACGCTACAGGCTTAGGGAAGAGTGTCTGGAAAGCTGCCAGGCAGAAAAAGACCTGGGGGTGCAGATTGATGGAGCTGAACATGAGCCAGCTTGTGTCCAGGCAGCCAAGAAGGCCAACAGCATCGTGGCCTGTATCACAAATAGCGTGGCCAGCAGGGCCAGAGCAGTGATCATCCGCATGTACTCAGCACTGATGAGGCCGCACCTCGAATAATGTGCTCCATTCTGGGCCCCTCATTACAAGAGAGACATTGAGGTGCTAGAGCATGTCCAGAGAAGGGCAGCAAAGCTGGTGAAGGGCCTGGAGCACAACTCTCATGAGTAACTGCTGAGGGAACTGGGGTTGTTTAGTCTGGAGAAGAGAAGGCTCAGGGGGTCCTTATTGCTCTACAACTACCTGAAAGGAGGCTTGAGCAAGGCGAGTGTCCGTCTCTTCTCTCAAGTAACAAGTTATAGGACAAGAGGAAATGGCCTCAAGTTGCACCAGGGAAGATTTAGATTAGATATTAGGAAAAAATTATTCACCAAAGTGTTTGTCAAGCATTGGAACAGGCTGCCCTGGGAACTGGTTGAATCACCATCCCTGGAGGTATTTAAAAGCTGCATAGATGTGGCACTTAGTGACATGGTGGGCTTGGTTGTGCTAGGTTAACGGTTAGACTCAATGATCTTAAAGGTCTTTTCCAACAAAAATGACTGATTCAATAATCCTATTGTGTGTGCATACCACCCTATAGTGTGATACTGTAAGAGAGAATTTAAATACCCAAAGTCAGGAAAATGAAAGTTTCTGTTCCTGTAACATTACTAAAATCTCTTCTCCATATGGTGTATTTAAGCCATAATTATGATAAAATCCGCAGGAAAAAAGAAAATCTTACATTTGTACTTGGGGCTAAATCATGGTTATAGTGGGAACTGGATGTTCATAATCTCTGAATTGTACACAATTAAATAGTCAACATAATAAATATGTTTGTATTGCATACAGCACAATTGTTAAAGAAGAGACCTGCAAGTCAAACGTTATTTATAGCAGGCTGTAGTTGCATTTCTTAGTACTGTGTTTAATGGTTTCCTTGTTAGAGTTTGAAACTTTGATAAATGCAGAGATGCCAGGACAGTATGACAGGAGTTTCATCCCTCAGTAAACGTGAAATGATTTGTCTTTTATCCTTAACAAGGGAAGAGGGGCCTTTACAATAGAGGGTTCTCCAGTTGAGCAGACAAAAATATATAGCTAGATCAAGTGATTAGAAGCTGAAATATACAAATTTGGACTAGAAGTAAGGCGCCTGTCTTTAACAGCTGTGATAATTAGGCCCTGAAAAATGTAATAGGAGTTGTTAGTAACTCTCCATTAATAGAAATCTCTAAGACAGGATTGGCTTTTTTTTTTTATTTTTTCCCCCCTGTTTCAAACAGAAATTAATTCAGAGAAGTTCTCAGGTCAGATGACCCCCAGGGATGTTCTCTGGCTTCATCATCTGTGAATCCTCCCTGAGTCATATTCCAGCCTTGGTTATACGAAAAAAATGATCTTTGTGGTTGAGACACTGGGAATCACAAAAAATGTCTGTGGCTCGCATTCCTATCTATAAAATGGATGTAGTATATTTTTCGTCATATGGGTGTAGAGAATTGAGATGCTTCTGTGAAGAGAAGCTTGGGATCTGTAGGGCTGTGTCCATTTGAGTCAAGATGGCTGTTTGCAAGTAGGATTTAGGGACACTCATCTCTGGTGTTGAATAGTAACAGATTATCTGCCAGAAAGTGGCAGGGCAGAGGCAGATTGAATCACAGCATCTCTTGCTTATATATCTAGCATGTGTATGTGATACCAAGTGAGAGGAGGACTGGCTGACACAACTGCTTTTTGATGCTTACTTTGTCTGGGAAGGCCTGTGTTCAGCAACGCCAGGCTGACTGCAAACAGAAATGTGTGTGTGGGGAAATCCCTCTGTTTCTGGATGTATTTATTTTTCTAGATGATTCAAGCTCCGTAATTGCCAGTTCTGTGTCGTATCTGGGGCTATAATGGAAGCCGGGGATTGAAGTGGGTGGGAATGCTGGAAATGGTAGGTGATAAATGGGCTGAAATCTACCGATAATTTTTCTAACGAGTGTTACAGATCTTCACTCCTGTCCTCTCTGTGGGAGGATGGTATAGATGCAGAAAGTCACCATGATCCCATAAGAATGTGCGCATAGAAATCACGATCACTGACTCCCATGGTGTGGGCAGTGAAAAGCTTCTGCCAGAACATGATAGGTCACGGCTAGTTTACACTTCTGCCACATCACTGCTATGCAGTTCCTGCCTGTTGCCTGTGTAACGGAAGTTCTTGGTCCCTTTTGGCCCTGCGGTTGCCCTTCCCATCTGCATACTGCACAGCACCCTCAGCCTCCCACCATGCACCATCAGTTTTTCAGGAGCTAACTGGATAAACCCTACTCTAGAGCCCATTGAACTTGCCTGTAACAGCGCTTAATTAAAGTGCAGAAAGTTTGAAGAGATAGCAAGTTAAGGCTTAATGCAATAATGAAATGGCAGTATTCCACCATCTGCTTCCTTCAAGATGCTAATTGCTTCCTCATATTTGTTTGTTTTAATTAGGAAAGAACCTTGATTAAAATGGAATGAGGAGGGGTAAGGGTAGAGGAATGGAAGGCAGGGAGGAGAGGAAAAGGAGAATGCAGGAGAGGGAGAAAGGAATGGAAGAGGAAGGTTTGACCATGCTGCTGAGCACTGGTCAGCAGCTCTAGACTAACCAACTAGGAATAAATATTTTGGCATTTGTGGATACAGCTTGGACAAGCAGCATAGCATTGTGTCCCTGAAAAAGTCATAAAAGATGAAGGGAACAAATGAAAAAAGCAAAAACATTTTTCATGGAGCAATCTTTGTTATAACTGCTTCTTACTTCTGCCGAATCTTCTCTGATTGTGCACTGTGACTGCAGCGCTTTGCTTTTTCAGTCTTGAGTAATAACCCACATGGAAGAAAAGGTAACCAGACTTTCCCCATGTTCACTTCTTTCCTCTCCCTTGAACTACCATCCGTCTGCATTAAATTTATCTTGGAAAGACTTCAGTTTCTTATTAGCAGCTCCAGGTAAAAGAATTTTCAAGTGATTGATAACCATGTCTTCTTTAAGAATAATGTCAGCAATTTTCTGAATAGATGACCGATAAAAGAAAACTTAAAAAGGAATTAAAAACCACACTGCCCCATATTCTTAAGTAGTGGCTTTGGCCAAAACTTCAGGGATAGGAGCTTGGAAACTTTTAATTGGATTCATCTGATTTCCCTTTGTCTCTCCTTTTTCTGTTTCTTTCTCCGTGCCTTTTTTCCCCCCTCTTCTCTTTCCCCTTTTTAACCCTCTTGAGAGTGAAGTCTGATTTCTCAAGCAGGTATAAATGTAATTAAAGTCAAACACAGCTCTTAAAAAAGGGAAGCAACTAATTTCTTTTCTGGGCCATTGGTGTTGTGGGCAGATCTTGATAATGGAAAAGCACCAACCTGGGAGCATGAAATGGGGATACTGGAATCACTGAAATAATAAAATGCTTAATAGCATGATGAGTAAAAGTGCTTGTTTTACAGGAGACTATAAGCCTTGTGTTATTCTGGTTTTACCTCTTCTTTCCCACCCCTGCTGACAGAGGCTGGAGTTTTGACATACCCAAATCTACTGTCTCAGGGTTTCTCACTCTTTCCTTTGTATGCCACTTAGGAATTTTTTTTTTTAATACTTTTCCCTAGTGGAAAGTAATTCCATTCCCCTGTGGCAAACTGAAGAAATCTCGTGGTCAAAGAAAAATCTTAAATTTACTTAATCTCTTACCTAAAAATGGAAAAGAGAAAAAACCAACATCCCGAAAACAAACCTCTCACATGATCAACCGTTAATGGATCGGTGTTGTCTTTGATAACTGTGGAAAATGCTTTACATTGCAGGCACATCCCCTTAGCTTAGCTCCCACCTGTAGCACTGGCTACTTTGTTTTTTGCTGTTCTTATCAGTATGACCACTGCTTTGTAGCAGACTAGTGTGTATATATATAAACAATCATTAATCAATATGTACGGACAAATATTTTGTGGCTGGGAAGTTTAGTACATGGACGGGATCATCTGTGGATCTCTGGTTCGAAATCAAATGCTTTAATTTTGTCCTTTAAATATAATGTAATTGTTCCCTTGGGGCAGGATAGAAGACTCACTGGATCAATTCTAATCACATTGCTTGGTGTTGCGCACTGGAATACCTCTGATGCACAAGCTATAAAAGAACCAAAGGAGAACTCAGATTAGTAGGGACCACAGATTGAGTGGTGTGCTGTGATACCTTTGGGTTTCTGGGAAGTGGTAGAATCACCGTCCCTGCAAGTGTTCAGAAAACGTGTAGATATGGCCCTCAGTGACATGGTTTAGTGGTGGCCTTTGCAGTCCTGGGGTAAAGGTTGGACTCAATGATCTTAAAGCATTTTTCCAACCTAGCTGGTTCTATGATTCTATGATTCTCTTCTATTCTTTGGACATCTCCTGTTGCTAAATTAATTTGGTTTCTTTTTGTATTATAAACCCCATCAGGATCCGAACTCAGTATGATACACTTAGCTTCATGCAATTCTGATCATCCTACCTAGTAGATACATAGAAAAAGTTCACCAAACCCTCAGTGATATCTCTGGGAAGAGATGTAGAAGGACTGGGACTCCTCAGGTTGTGAGAAGAGGGCTGGGACAGGGAGTGCTGTAAAAGCCACAGTGGTTTGGAGAAGGGGGATGTGGCCTCCAGTTCCTAGATTACAGCCAAGGCTAAAGTAGAGAGGAGAGGCGTGGCTTTACTAAAAGTGTGTGAATGTGTGCTTAGATGTTGAAAAGCAGGAAGTAAAATGGCTGAGCTGGAGGCAGAATTCCACTCTGGCAGTGGACAGTATGAGATGGCACTGGAGCAAGAATCTGGTGAGGGAGAAAGGAGGGAGCACACACCAGCCCCTCTTAATACAAAATTGCTGCAGTAAAGACAGAGCTGCTTCCAATGTGCAGAGTGTGAAAGTACTGAAAGAGGAGGTGCACTGGCTGGGGTGGCAGGGGCATCAGTATCTAGCTGGTGTCTTGAAAAAACTTTCAACAGGAGATTTTTTTTCAGCTTGGTGTTACAGAGACTGTTGGGGATGAACATCTGGAGCGGAAGATGTCCCTGTGGGCTTTGGGATTCTTAGCTTTTATGGGTGTGAAGATGAACAGAAATTTGTTCTTGAAGTCTGTGAAATCAGCTGAATCAGTGTGGTGGGTTTGTGTGTCTTCCCCCTGATCTCCCCCCAGCAGGGATGCTTAAATCTTTTTTTGACCTCATTGCTATTACCTACCTAAGCAGCAAATATTCTGCTAAGCACCTGTATAGCCTTCCTACTCTGCTCAATCATGCACTCATGCCTCTATGGTACTGTTACCTCAGACTTTATTTTAATCATTGTGAAACAGCCTGCAGTTCTGTGGTTTAAAATCAGCTAGTTGTGTGGTGAATGGCAGGTGTAGTTTGGTACAGTTGCAATCTTTCCCACTAGTCAGAAAAAGCTATTGGGAATGGATATTTGAGGAGGTATATTTTGAATGCCTCTAATTCTGCTGCCATGGACAAGCAGTGTGTGTCATAGTGAAGCTGTATAGGATTCTCTTGGGAGACATCTGACAGAGAGCCAACAGTGAGCTGTAGTCCAAGACAACAGACTGGCTCGGTGCTGCAGAGTAACTGTATACTTTTATTGACATGTATTTTTTAACAGGTGACTACTTCTAGCCTGTGTTTGTGAGGTAATCGGAAGACCACAGTAGGCTGATGGGTTTTACTTATCCTTTCCTCTTTTCATTTAATTCTGTACAAAATCCTACCTTAGGGATTCTGTAAAACCAGTTTAAAGTGATGTACATCTTCCCTTTCCTGTACATTGTGGATACAGCTTTACTTTTTGCAGCAGTACACATTGCACATGTATGAAAACCAGCTGCTTTGAAAACAGCTTTTCGTTTCTCTAAAAGGCCAATGTTTGCAATGAAACAGCTAAACCTATGTATTTTCTTATAAGGCTAACTTAAATATAAAGATATGTGCTTTGTAGCTTTTCCCCCTTTATTTAGATCTTAATTAAATGTATAGAGGGATTTTCTCCTGTCAGATGCATGTCTTTTTAACTTCCCTTTATTTTTTACTTTTGCAAGAAAAGGTAATTTTTTTCTTTCAGGAAAGTGGACAAATGTTGGTCTCTAAAGCAAGCTTAAATAGTTGTACTTAACTTAGCTGATCTTTAATGCTAGGCAGTGCTGCATAAAAGCAGCCTGCCTGACTTTACACCTTTCCCTTTGTCCTGGTTTAACGTGGTGTAAAATCACCCTACCTCTGAGTCTTTTAGTCGTTTTAGATGATCACTGGTGAAAATGGAGGTAAATGTACCTATTTTTAACTCACGTGGTTGACTGCCTTTTTTTTGAGCCCTAAAGAGAAGTTTTCCCATTGTGGGGTTTAGGGAAAACAGACAGGTTGCACATCTCCTGACAGAACAGTGCATAGACTGCAGGCTGTGATTCCTATTTAAAACACAGCGTGTCCGATGTACAGATTCACTTGATTTGTATTTAAATGGGGAAGGTGAGTGCCCTGGTTTCCCATGTTGTATTACAGGAGGGAGGTATCATATGGCCAGGCATGGCAGTCCTGGGAGGTGCAGACCATGTCAGCTCCACCGCTGGTGCCGAGGAGCTCGGGGGACCTGCTGTGCTGTGAGAAGCTGTCTAATGCTGGTGGAATGAGAGGACAGCTTGAGGTGGGTCAGGAGTTGGGGCAGACGAAGGCTGCTTCTCTCCTTGCCATTGCCCTGCCTTTCTCCCTGCCTCCTGACTAAACCTACACTTCTTTGGGGCTGAGCCATCAGGAGTAACAAAAGAAAATCTGCTGTCTTTTATAGGTGCATCTTGCCTTGCTTAATTTGAAAGGGGACTATTAATGTCATAAAGGAAAATAGGTTGCTCTTACCTTCGCTTGTCTTTTGAGTGGGTCCAGCACTTTACAATCACTAATTAAACTTTACAATGTGGCTGCTGTGGTCTTAACTGTATTCCCTGACAGAGCACTTTGCCTAAGGTCACACAAACAGGTCATGAGCCTTCCTCTTTTGACTCAGCGCATGTACCCTGGCTGCTAAGAGTATGAATCTTATTGCATGAGGAACGACTGAACAGCACAATATTGGCAGCCAATAACTAGGTACCATAGATTAAATGAGTTAAATTAATGTGTGATGAAGTTACACAGGGGAGAAGTTTGGCCTAGAATCTGGCAACTGGCAGGTTGCAGGAACCATCTGTTGCCTGTGGTACCAAGTAATAATTTCTGTAGTTACTTCTAAATCTCAGTTACTCAACACAATTTGGAAACAGAAGTTCTGCCAGGTTATTATGAGCACTTCAGGTATCTTTTAAGTGTTGATTAGAAAAGCTTTTCATTCTGTTTCTACCAGACTTATTTTTGTACTCATGACAGGTGTGGGGTGGGAGACTGGAGTGCTCAGTCTACCCAGGAATGAGTGCTCTCACTAGGGACTTTTTTTTTCCAACCCATATGTTTTAGCTATATCCTAGGCAGAGTCTCTCCTTAGATGGAGAGAGGAGTTTTACGTGTTCCTTTGTTGTTTGCCTTACTGGTGGATGGTAGAAGTATCATTGTTGCTCCGGCAGAGGAAGTTTGTGGTGTTTAATTCAGAAGCTGAGGCTAATCCTGCATCTTTTCTCATTGGCTTCCAGTGTGCTATCAGCTAGCAAAAGCTTTATGTGGAAGAAAGAGATGAAAACTGGTGCCAAAGAATAGCGAGAGCCATCACTGCCTTATCACCTATCTCTGGAGCTATGCATAACTCCCCAGCCAGACACTAAGCTGAGCGCGGGGCCTGGTATGAAGGGGAAAAAGTGGGGCTGTTAGCAAGAACTGCTCATAATGTTTTTGTTAAAATAATGGCTTTTCAGACTGTGAAAACAATGTTAGCAGAAAGGATGTATTATTCAGAATGTTCAGATTCTTTTGTTGAAAGGGAGGGAAATACGTTTAAAATTGATTTGAAATGAAAAGTTATGCAATTGCTAGGAATGAAGCTATTTATATAGCGGTCTGTTTTCCCACTTTTCCTATTCTATGCTCCTTTCCCAGAAGAAATAAAAAGAAACAACAAATAATGACTGGAAGTTACTATAACGAAAGCCAGGTAAATTAAAATGTTTCATTTCTAAATCCAGAAAATTCAATGAAAATGCTGCGATATAATAAATGTTTATTTGTTTTCCCTAGGGCTTTCGTAGCAAACAGTTGTTCTTTGTCAGCTGTATTGCTAACTGTACGGAGATTTGTATTTAGTATGGAAAAGCACAGAATATGTCCCGTTCAGGTACTGTGGAGATATTCCCTGACCCACTATTGCACCTTTACCCTGAGAGATTCTGTCCTGAGGAGCTGCAGGAATTCAAGTCTTCTCCTCACTCTCTCTTTTTCTTTTATTTTCTTTTTTTTTTTCTTTCTTTCCTATTTTTAAAATATGTGAGTTTGAATCCTGACTTGAGCAGGTTGAGTTGGGATTTTGAATTCGCAGCCCAGTCACTCAGAATGTCAATTGTCTTCCAGGGCACTGCACTGTGAGTCCCAAGGCTGGAAGCTCTTTAAAAGACCATTTGACTTTTAAAGGAACACTTGCAGGATAATGTATATCTTTTAGCTCTTTCTAAATCTACCAAGTGTGATTGATTTATCAATACGTAGCAACTAATGCTTAAATAAAGGGACATGTCTTCACCAGTGGTGTTGAAATGCTCCATTAGAAAATTTGAAATAATTTCTAAAGGCATTAACTTCCATAATGCTGCTAGTTAGTTGTTCCCCCCCTCCCTTGGCTCACATGAGGTATTAAGCTGGCTGACAGGCTTTGCTTAGATCTGTGGCCCTGGCATGCTGCTGTCTAGTTTGGGGTTTTCAGGAATGAGATTTCATACAGGGAGAGAATAAAAGAGTGCTGGTGCAGTGTCTCCTGTCTGTTTCTCAGATGGTGACAGGTTATTCTCTGCCACACTGTTTCCCAGTGTTTTTATCCAGCTTCATGTTGAAACGAATCAGGCAATTGTGCTATCCCCCCCACCTTCCTGCAGTGTCCTGGGTTCAATCCCAAGTGCTTCTGACAGCCCAGGATGTGCTCTCTGGACTTCCTGTTTTAGCTAAATTCTGTGTTTTTGTCACCCCATGTGTATAATGGTTCCTCTTATGCTTTGGTGCATGTACTATGTCCCTGCCTTTTTGACTATTTGTGTTTTACTTACTCCAGTAAATGTCATTACTTCATCATTAGGTGGTCCATTGAAATAAACAGATGAATTCTTTATACTTGAATTTTGTCAAAATCTTTTTGTTTTACAAGTATTAATGTTTCGGGGTTTTTTTCTACATTTCACAGTAGCAGATCTCCTGAGGAAAAGGCATAACTAGAAAGAAAACTCATAGGGCAAAACAGTGAAGCACAGAAATGCAATCCGGGAAGATGTACATGAACTAAAAGAACAATAATGAAACCCCTGTCCTCTGTGTAGCTCCTCCCAGTCATTGGGCTCTTGGGCTCACAGGGGTCTTAAGCCTAAATTTGTCCAATCAACACTCTTCCTTTCAAAAGAGATTCTACCATAAGAACTGTATTTCTGCTTTGAGGGTCCCTAGGGCTTGGAGCCTAGGTAGCCTTTACCAGAACTGTCTCAGTCCTTGGTTGTGAGGCCACTGCTGCAGCAGAGCAGCAGGTTTGTTATTCCAGCTTTGCCAGCAGGCTGTCAGGGTTAGGTGGAGGACTGCTTGGTACACGCTGACAGGTCACCATGTAGTGCTGCAGGCACAGGCCAGGATGAAATGACTCCTTGCAAGTACAACATGCCTAGCATATTTCTTACCTGTCCCATAATTGCTGGTTAGTTTTGAAGCTGGTCCCTGTCGTGCAAAACTCCAAGCCCTTTCCTTGATAATCTGGAAAGTTTTCAATATCCTGAGCCATTTAAAGCATTATCCTTTTCCAGCCAAGACACTGATGCTTTAAAGATTTTTGCTAGCAGTCTATCTTGGCAAAGATTTCCACTTCCATTCCCCAGCATGCTAGAGCTGAGAAACCTGTCTACGCATAACTTCTTGTCCTGTCCCCCCAGTAACCCTTAGGTAGAAGCGCGGAGGTGAATAGGTTGGACTGAGTTTTGGCAGGAATTTTATATATCAGACCATGAAAATAGCAGAGTGCTGGAAGAATGCTGGGATTTCCCATGGCAGGGGATTCCCAGCCTACTGTTGTGTATACACCCACAAAAGGCAACATGTTTGTGGAGCTAGTGGTAAGGGAAGAATGCGGTTCAGAAAGCAGGCACCTAATCTCACAGTGGCTGTAGAGTTTTAGACTGCTTATGAGGTTGCCGATGTCTTTGCTCCCTCATGCTGGTCAGCATCAGTCACTGTGAGAGCTGTGTGAATGTGGATCCCTCACAGTTCAATTCTGATGTTTAACTGGCCTCGCCGAAAGGCATTCCCATTTGGTCCATAAACAGAGCATCAGCTATCCAAGGAGCTTGGGAACTCAGATGAGCATTCCCTGCACTGTGGATGGCTTATCACACCTGTTTGCTACGTTTGTGTGTTCGTGTTTGCTTTGTGGGAGGCCGAGTAGAAATTTTTACGTAGTTGCAATAAAACATGGCGAGTGCCACATGTTACATAATGGGGAAATCCACCTTTCCAGATGTCCTTTATTTCCAGGTTTCAGGGCCCTTTATTTCTAAGTGGATGCTGCTTATCTTCCTGTGAGCCAGCAGACTGTAGGGAATGATCTGAACTAATTACTGGCCATACTAATGACAGGGGAAGTCTGGCCAGGTGGCAGTGTTCCCCTCTGTGCATGTTATGTTTTTAGTAAAATAGTCGAACTGGTTGCATCGGCCTCCCCTCCACTGTCACATCACTGTCATGACAGCTAAAATATGGAAACTTCTCTGACTTACTGGGTATCAGGTTCAAGGATGTAAAAATGTGTTGAACAAAGTGCAAATTGGCTGTGATCTGTGAGGGAGAGGAATGAATTTAACCTTTGTTCTTATTCTAATCTTTCTGATAGTCATTTTATGCTTTTGTTCTTCCTTTTTATTTTTTTATTAAGGAACTACTGTATGCCAGCTGGAATGTAGAGTCCTTTTAGTGCTAGCTCAAGTACAGAAAATCACAATTATTAACGTGTACGTGCGCGGTGTCTCGGAGCTCTGTTCTTGGCTGTGTTCTGCTAGAGTCTGTCAAACAGGAGAGAAAGTGTTCTTGCTCATGAAGAACTTAAAAAATGCATATGAAAGGATGAAGCAGATGGATAGACAGACAGCTAGGAAGAGCAAGGTGTTACTGGGTAGTGTGCAAGCCATTAGTTTTATTATGTTGTTGCTTTTTATGCTCTGTACCTTTTCCTAATGTAGCTGATAAAGCAGTGCAATGGTGACTTTTTTTCCTTTTCTTGCTTTAAAGTTGGTAGCCCCCCATACCCCAACTATGTCTCTCCTTTGAGGAGTGTCTAATACCAGCCTGTGTCTGCAGTATCAAATATGTTTTGGGGGAAAAGTAAACCCATTGCACACTGTTAGTCTTAGAAAGATCTTCTTGGAAGTAACCTCATTCTCAGGCATTGATGACATGCTCAAACTTCACTTTTCAGTAACAATAAGAACATTTTTAAGAGACATGATTTTTATTAAAATTGGAAATACAATGTATGTGTCAGATACAGGATCTGGAAGAAGTTTTGCCATTTATCAGTAATGCCAGCACTGTGAATTCACAGAATTCCCTGCTAACATCCTGTGCTGTGGTGTGTGCAGCTCCTGGTTTCGCATTTGATATGTTAGGATCTGGTAAAATAAACATCGCTACAAATCTGTCCAGGCTTCTTGGTGGCAGAAAGAAGATGGGGGGGTGAAGGCAGACCAACTACAGAAGGAGTAAAATAAATGACAATGATTCAGACCTCTCCAACTGTTGAACTTCAAAGTCTTTAGAAAAGCAGGTATTCTTTGTTCTCTTATAACAATGGTGGAATTGAGGGAAGTCCAGTGTTCCCAGCACAGCTGCCATGGGAATTACAGTAAATGCTGTTGAGTTTTGCAGAAATCGCTCTCCTGGTTAGTACCAGCTCAGAGATGGGGGAGTCTGGTTTCTCCTGCATGGCAGTGCAGAGCAATAACTGCTCAGCTGCTGCCAACGCTTCCTTTTAGCTAGTCCTTGTTAGTAGAGAGTTTGTGGTAATGGGGGTAATTAACACACTGGGAGTCATTTCTGTGTCCTGGAAGGGAACAGAAAGCCATCAGAGCAGCCCCAGACATGATTGCTCTGCAGGGTTATTTTCTCTCTCTCTTTCTTTCTTTGCCATTGTGCTTGGTTTTGATTTTTCTGCTTTGTGTTAAGAAAGCTGGAGAGCTGAAATGGTCTGTAAATTGCACTCATGCTGAGCTTGGGCTAGGTAGGCTAGTTAAAGGTCACTCTTGTGGACTACATGTCCTCCTCTGGTGGGGTGGGGAGGGTGTTTAAGAAGGGAGTCACACTGTCACTTGTGGCTTCTTTAACCCTTCTTCTTCCAGTGTAGATTTGATGAGCTCTAGTTCTGAATTAAGCTTGTTTAAATAAGCCCAGGAGGTGAGAACCTTGAAGAGTGATTTATGGTAAAAACTCTTCCAGCAGCCATATGGCTTCCCACCATAATAGCGCTGAAGTGTAAGGCTGTGCTGCCATGGTCCTATGCTTGTTGTTGAACAGAGCACATTACTCGCTTGCTCATACTTCTGACGCTGCTGGTGGCATTTCAGCTGTGTCTTATGAGTGCATGTGAGCTCAGCTACCCCAAGCATAAGGGCCTAGTTTGGGTATTACAGTTTTTCTGGAGGTGAGCTACAAAAGTAGACTTGTCATAAACAGTCATTCTTGCCCTTCCTGGGTGAGAAGTGGGAACAAGGAGAAGAAAGGCAATGGGTTTAACCTGTGTGATTGCAAACCATGTGCCCAGGTACCAGGAAACATATGAATCACGACTGACAGTGTATGCGTGTTTGTGTGTATATCGTAATCCACTACAGGGGACCAAAGACAAAGTAATTCTAGCTTTTTAGTCTAGCTTGTTTTTCTTTTAAAAGGACCCTAGACCTCCTTTTCTTGCTTTTTGCTTTGATACAGGCTTTTTGCCACTGTCCCCTAATGGAGCTCTGTGCTGAATTCAGATAAGGAGGACTAAGCAACTCCATAGCTACTTTCAAGAATGGAAAAGCTAAGCCTGCAAGATATATCAGTGATGGAAAGAACCAGTGAACACAGGAGAATATGTTTTCTCTTTGGGCTTGGGGTGTGGCAATGGCACGTGTGGTTCTCAGTGATGTTGGAGACTGGCATGAATACTGTATCTCTGCAAACCATCCAGAAGAGGTCACCAAGTGCTCTGTGTCGCCTCCAATACACAGTTTTAAGATGCGGGCCTTCATGCCCATACGTGTCTCTGCGTCCAAGAGAAAGCCCTAAATCTCTCCTTTTATTCTTCTGCTACTTTCACTGCAGCCGGTCATGGAAGTTGCTGCACCTCATGAACTTCTGCCAACTTCAGCAGGACCTGGGTGTGTTCAGCTTTTCTCAGGGCAAAGCCCCCACTTCCAATTTCACTTCCAGCCTCTTTGGTAGTGAAAAAGCCTTACCCCTGACCATTTTACAGGGAGCAGTGTAGTGCCACCAAACTCTCCCTGGTAATAGAATCATGGAATAGCTGTCCACTTCTTGTCTTGAGCCTGGTTCTTTCAGCACAGCCCCACTGGCACCACACCAGAGTCCTCTCCATCCCAGCCATGGGGATGGTGCCAGCCTCCAGATTTATAGCTGAGATGCAAATACTGCTAGAGAAATTAAAACCTAAATTAATCCATGTGGTTTAAACTAGTGTCTTCAGTTTAAAGCTGTGTCACCTCTCAGTTCTCTGTAAACATCTCCATGCATCCTTGCTGAGGAGGCTGTGTGATGGGAGGCTTTTTGTGTTCCTTTTTTTCTGCAGTGAGAGTAGCAATTTGCAGTGTTCACATCTGCTTTTTTCATCAGAAAGGTTTTTTTGTTATTTCCACACACTTCTTTTTTGGCCACAATTCATCTGGGGGTAGACCAGGCAGAAAGATTTCTACTTAAGAGATAGAAGTCTCTGTGGAAACCCACACGGAAGTCATGAGCCAAGAGGCGTCCACTGCTCACTGAAGAACTGGATGAGTGAAGACAGACTGAATAAATATTATTAATTCCCCATTTCTCTGCCACTAGCAAGTGTGGCTTTTAATATCAGTTATTGATTGTGAATCTCGCTGGATTATTTTGAGCAGCATACGTCATAAAGCTCTAGTGATCTGTTTGCTGTGCTTTGGCCTAACTGTGGGAATACACACGGGTGCAGAGCCAAACTAGGGTCCTGCTTACCCCTACCTAAAACTCCTCTGCTTCATTAGGGCCTGAGGAATAAAACAAACCATTGGATTTTGCTTTTTTGACAGTGAAGGCAAGGACAAAAGTGAATTCACAGGGGGTGTAAATACGTGTATCTTATGTGACCAATGCATGTTTTTCCCTCTACATGAAGTATGGCACAATGGATAGTTTTGGTTGTGAAGGGGGTGACAAACTGGGGGCACTATAAACCTCTCCCATCAGAGTGTCAGTGGGATTTTGTCCAGCATCCTTAAGTGGAGTATCAGGACTTACACAGGCTTGCACTGGGCTGCAGTGGCAGGGGTTTGCAAGGGAAGCCAGCCTGTCCTTGGCTTCATCTAACTCTGTTATCCTTTCTGCACTAGGAATTACTGAAAATTACACTTTCAAATATGAAAAAAGCCCATCCGCAAGCAATTAGCAGCTAGAGAGGGAAGCAGTGATGGAGGGAGGGCAGGGAGCGACAAAGCCATGGCCTGCAGCCTTTCTGTGCGGTTGGGTAAAGAAGTTGTGGATCAGCACTGTGCCCAGCTTCTCACCCTCTTTCCTAAGCAGGTGTGTTGCAAGACATTTGCAAAGATACTAGCCCTGCATACAGAGTGTGCCAGTCAGTAATTATGGAAATTAGTTGGCAATTAGATAATGTCACTCATTCTCCATGTGCAGCTGATAAGCAGTTGAGAGCCACTCCAAAGCGAGGGTGAGACCCTCTCTGTGGGCTGCTGAGCAGATGGCTCTGACCTGGCTTTAATAGGCTGCTCTCAAGTTAGGGAAGGTGTGTGGCTCTTAAGAGGCGCTTGCCCACAGTACTGCGGCAGAGCTGCCTCCCTTCGCAAGCTTGAGAAGTTGTGCAGCTCTGTCAGCCCTGTGAGTGGGACTTCAAATGGTGCAAGTGGGTGTGTTTCCTACAGTGGGTTTCGTGTGTGTGAGATGCTGAGCCGTCTGTTCAGTGTGCAGTTTCCTCGCTGGCTCAGCTCTCCGGCAGCAAGGAGGGTGGTACAGGCTGCTAGAGGTGCAGTGGAGATAACTCACTGGTGCTCTTACTCCTTCAGGGTAGCAAACATTTAAAATTCTCTGCAAAGACCTTGCCTAGGGATTTGTTGAAGGGCTGGTCGCAGCAGACTGGCTGTCTTGTTTTGTGCTGCTAAGTCACATTAAGCCGAAAATATAACATAGAAAATGTTTGTTATCTTGCTTTTCCATGTGAACAATAGGTGGAATTGGAACAGAGGTTTGGGAACAGAATTCCAATTCTTCAGTGACTGGGAGAGGTGGTGTCCATCACAAAATCTTTTTTTGTCAGATGCGATTATGTTGTGACATAGTTTGAGGTTTCTGAGGGATGAAATATATAAGAAAATACTATGGCATTCTATAGTTATTGTCCCAAACTGTAATGTATTGCTATGGTAGCAGTGTGCTGTATGAGGCTGCTAGGGTAGTAGTTATGCTAAAAATAAAATTATAAAAGCAGAAAATTATTCATTCTCAGTGTGTTTTGGATTGTTGTGGGAAATAGGTGAGGCACAGATTTGTTGTGTCAGGATTTACTTTCTTAAGGTTAGGATTCAGATCCTGGCCACTGCTGAAAAGGACACTGAGTCTTCTGAGTGAGGTTTGCTCTCACAGGCTGAACTGCACAAGACGCAGAACTGGAAACACTGTGGGTTAGCACTGATGGGTGGTGACAGAGCTCTGGAGAAGCCTCAGATGGCTCCAGCCTGCTAGCAGCCGAGTTCAGGCAGCCTTCCCAAAACCTTAGCTGCGGCTTCTAAAAGGCAATGAAGCACCCAGAAGTGACACCCTTATTTCATGTGTTTTTGTGCTGTCTTCCTCTTCTGAAACAGAATAGGCACTGTCTTCTTTCAAAACAGCTAGAAAGGGATTTCCTTGGCTTCTTTCAATCAAAACAGATAGAGTGGGATTGTCTTGGCTTCCCTCAGTCAACAGTGCGATTCCTGTTTAACCATTTCTGCTGGTTTCCCCTGTTAACTGTGGCCTTTGTTCTCTCCTAATGAACATGTATTGATGTTACAGAAATCTGTACCACAGAGGTAGCCTGCTCTGTTTACTGTGCCTTTGAAATATCCCAAGGATTGAAGCAACCCATGAAGACTAGGATTTCTTTGTGTTTGTAAAAAATGGGTTTCAGCAGCCTGGGATTGGAAGAGATTGTTTAGCTTTTCAGACAGGTGATTGGGCTGGACATGGACATAGGCATCTCTGTGTTCATCTATAGAGTGTTCACACCTGCTGCTGTGATTTACAACATCTCTCACTGAGTTTCAAATAGTTAGTCTTCTAAAATAGGGAGAGAAGAGTAGTAAAGCTGAGGGCTACTTCTGATGCTGCTGGTATAACCCATCCTGCCCAGGAGAATTGAAAAATGGGGTGAGAGCTCCTCTGCACTGGGGTCTCTGTGGGTGGTTGTGCCAAGCTGGGCTTGCTTTCCTCCTGAGCTCAGGCTGAGCACAGAGCTGATGATAAGCAGCGAGTTTTGCTACAGTGATGGTAAATGTTCCAGGGAACTGTGAGCTGCTTGGAGCACATCACTGGCTAATTTACACACATTATTATATTCCTATTCCCATCTCATCAGTAATTCTAGGCTCGGGTCATCACTTTCTCTCTTACCTCCCTCTCACTCTATTCTCCTTCTCCATAAATCACGGCTATTTTAGTGGAACCACTAGGGAGCGCAGAGGAGAAAGGTAAATGGACAAGAGCCACATAATTTTTTTTCCCAGTTGTTTTTTCAGAGCCCCCCCCAAACCCCATGAACTGAGCCAACACTGTGATTATTGGGAAGACAGATGATTTGAGCATTTGGATCTGTGTATTTTTTCATTTTACACCTCTCCTAACACCTCCTTTTTCCTCCTTCCATTCTCCTGAGCCAAGCTGTTAATAATTAAAATAATTATCTTCCCTTTGGTTTTGACTTGATTTTATTTGTGTTTATAGCAGTTTAGCTAACACGCTCTACTCAGGCAGCTGCAGGGAACAGGCCTGGTTTCCACTGGGTACTGAAAGCTCGCGTTTCTCTCCAACTTGCAGGTTTTCTTTTAATTGATCCCTTTTTGTTTTCTAAATGACTTATTTTTCATGCTAGCTAAATTTGCCAGACTGACAGCTCTGAAGACTTATGGCTTCTGCAGATCCTCGGGGCAGATGAGGCTGTGACTGTGTGAGCTCTCCCCTCTGCTCCCTAGTGATTGTCCTCCAGCTCATACTCTGCCCTTACCAAACAGAAAGTTTCCTATGCTGTCCATTTCTGAAATGTCTGTGGGCCTCCTCCTTCAGAGCAAGGTGGGTGGTGGGATTGAAAGGCATCTGCTGGGAGCAACAGTAAATCCAGCAACTGTTATTGTCCACAGGACAAAACACATTTCCCAAGAAAATACAAAAAAAGATCACAATGTTTGTGATCCAATTTGTGAAATCTGTGTTCATGCTGACTTCTTCGAGGTTGAAGGCCTTGATTCTCATCGCCTCCTTTCCTGCTTTATGGCTGTGCTAATGTTAGCCATTCCTGGAGCTGTTCTCTGTGAACAAGCACCTGTGTTAATAGAAAACTTACTTTCTTTTTAAGCAGGATTTTCAGAGAATGAGCCTAGCTTTATGCTGTCTTTACTTGTCATCCAAAAATATCCTCCTACCCTAGGCATACAGTCACCCACATGCAAATAGGCAGAAGTGAATTAAATCCCAGTGTTAACAGGTCTAACTCCTGCTCACTGAAGGTAGTTGGAATTGCTTGCTGTTAGCTAGGGGTGAATTTGGCCTTTCTGCCAAACCACTAGACCAGGGTAAGTAGTTAAGTACTTAGCTCTTATCATCTAAGTTACAACTTTCCTATCATCTAAGCTGCAGGTTGCCATATATCATTTGCATAGCACATGTTTCCAGGTTGCAAAGGTCCCTGTTAGAGTCTATGAAGTATGCAAGACATGTAAAATAAAAGCATCTATTTCATGGCAGGCTGAATTCAGGGTTGTCTTCTCTAATGCTTGCTTGGTAGCATGGTGAAAGCAGTGGAATGGAAAATTTGGGTAAGGTCTTCTTTTGCCCTGTATCAGCTTCTAAACTCTGAGGAACTCTGGTCTTTGCCCTAAGCATTTTCTGTGAGAGGTAATTGCTACTGGGGAAGCTTCAGCACCATTTCTCTCAGTAAAGTCAACGAGATTGCATCTATCAAAGGATTTCAATGATTTGACGTATTTTTACGTTCTGAATGTTGTGGTGTGTGCAGGTCACTTGGTGAATTCTCTGTTTGGTCCTCATAGTTTTGATGATATAGATCTCCTTGCTGCTTTGGAGGACTATATAGCCAACTGCAGGCAGGAAGAAGTGGCCAGGGTATCAAGAAATGTAAACAAGTTACTGGGCAAGATGTTAATAAGCTTCCTAGTAAAGATAGGGTGAATAGTAAGACTAACTTTTTCCTTTCTTTTCTCCTCTTGACCCCACAGGTCCTGCAAGCTCTGTGAGTGCCAAGCAGTGAATTATGGGTTGGGTAGCCACCAGTGCATCATGAAGATTGACTTTGTTTTTGCCCTCTCAAGGATCACGTGCTTTATGAATTCACTCTCTCCTCCATCTCACTGCCACCTCCATCAATACTGTCAACACTTCTAGGAAACCAGAATTTGAGGCTTGAGCTTCAGCTCTGCCTTTCCTTCCTCCCTGAAACAACCAGTGTCACCTTTGTATTACACCACAACCAATCACTGTGGGTTATTTTGCCCTTCACAAAAGTATGCTGGCTGGAGAAGTCACTTCATATACCCTGTACTTCTGAGATAAAAGCCTCTGGATCCTAAAGGATAATTGAGATCTTTCCTTGGGGAGGAGACATTTCCTCTTGGTCACGTGCAGTTGCTATCTCACCTTTCACTTACTCTTCCTCTGCCTGTCACTGTCTGTGCTCTCCTCCTCTTCCCATTGGATTTAGCATTTGGTGTTGACTGTTAGGGTTCTCCTCCCAGTAGTGGGTCTTCTTTTTTCTCCTAGAGAAGAGCAGATTACTGAAACAATGGGCTTCACTCTGCACTCCGCCTGCTTCACCTTGAAGGTGAGTTTGCTGCTGGGCTCCTTGCTGGGTCTCTGTTTGGGTCTGGAGTTCATGGGCATCCCCAACCAGTGGGCCCGCTACCTCCGCTGGGATGCGAGCACTAGGAGTGAACTGAGCTTCCAGTTCAAGACCAATGTCTCTGCTGGGCTGCTCCTCTACTTTGATGATGGTGGTGTCTGTGACTTCCTCTGTCTGTCCCTTGTTGATGGACGCATCCAGCTCCAGTTCAGTGTGGACTGTGCAGAGACTACAGTTATCACAGACAAACAGGTCAATGACAGCAACTGGCACTTCCTGATGGTCAGCCGCAATCACCTTCGGACAGTGTTAGTGCTGGATGGTGAAGCCAAGCCGGGCGAGGTGCGTCCACAACGCCAGTATATGAATATCGTCAGTGACCTCTTTGTTGGTGGAGTCCCACTGGACATCCGTCCTGCTGCCTTGACCCTTGATGGTGTTCTGGGTCAGCCCCCGTTTCAAGGATTTATCCTGGATCTGAAATACGGCAACTCTGAGCCACAGCTCCTGGGCAGTCAAGGGGTCCGGCTGGAAATGGAAGGGCTTTGCACAGAAAACCCCTGTGAAAATGGTGGCACTTGCTTCCTTCTGGATGGTGAGCCACACTGTGACTGCTCAGCCACTGGGTATACTGGCAAGCTGTGTTCTGAAGGTAAGAGAATACTTCCCTGCTTCCCGTTGATCTTTACTTAATCCAAAGAGTTAATTTGTCACTTAGCAGGTCTATGACTGAGCTCTTATCTCTGTTGGTGGGTATCAGAGGAATTAAAGTTCTACTGTTCTTTTTCCAGCTGAAGGTAATGAAATGGGAATAGAGGAGAGCACAAGCAATTGCAAAAAGTGCCTTTCTGAAAGAATACTGCATTTTTAGCAGGGGCAGATTTTCGTCAGCCACTTAATAAGGGTAAAGAACATAAATTGGTATAGAAGTACCCTAGGTTGGTGTTGATAAAGGCAGCACTAAGAAGTTTTCTTAGCTATCTGAGTGAATTCCTGTAAACTGAGTGATGTGTTTGTAAACAGGAGCCATGTATATATGGCTAACATGATTGGCAGGACATTGCAAAAATTACTTGCATACTAATCACTGAGTAGCACCTTGATTGTTTTAGCATCCTCGATTAAATTGCTTTGGGACCTGCTGAATGGTCTTATTTTGTATTGGAAAGGCAAGAATGATTTGAGTGTTTCTACATTGGTTCATACGCTCTTTCAAAATTTAAGTCCAGAAGTTTTGAACTGTACAAACCACATGATGAAAAGTATTTCAGGGTTTTTTCCTTGGTCTTTAGCAGTGTAATGGTAATTAACTCTGCATGTGCAAGAGACTTAAATTAAGTCAACTGATAAACCCAGTGTGAATTTGAAAATCTCATAATAGCATTTTTTATGGCGTTTAGATTTAAACACAATGATATGAGCTTAAGCCAAAGAAGAAACCTGGGCAAAAAGTGTCCAATCTCAAGGAAAAAAAAAACAACCCTGAAACTTTGTCAAAATGGAAATACTTGCATTAATATCTTATCACACCTAGCATTTGTTTATGTCTTTTGGCAATGGAAATAAATGAACTAGAATTTAGTATGTAGAATGTGAAAAGTGTGGAAAATAAAGTGCCTATACTTTAAAGCCCTACAGAAATACTATGCAAATACAGCACTATGTCTGCAGTATAGATGGAGAAGCAAACATGTTTTTATAGGAATGGAAGATCTGGAAAATAAACATGACATCCATGTGTGCATTCATTTTAAGGTGCTTCTAATGGTAACAGAAAATTTGGCTTTATATCCAAATATTACAGTAACAGTACATGGCCATTAGGAGGTGTGAGTCTGTGAAGTTCCGAACACCAACATTCTTCCTGGCTATTTGCTCCACACCAATCAGGTCCAAATCTGTAATGAGCCAGAACTATTTTCTGTGCTTGAACCATGAGTTGTGTGGAGCTGGAGACACTGCTGGGTGTGACCAGGCACTTCAGTAGCTGGGCCACCCATCCCGATACTTATACGCTTACAGAACAAACACACCTCATGTCTAAATGCCAGTTTTGGGTGATGGAAGATTGCAAGAGCCACACAGGCATGTGGACCTTGAAACATAAGGATATAAGCCTATTTCTACTGCTGGGTTAATGGATACGGACTCTATGGGGAGCTGCTCAAGACATCAACAGCATATGGTATTCAGTGAATGTCTTGAGAAAATACTGTAAATGAGCGAGGCTTCCATGTGCCTGTGGGGCAATTGTGACAGCTCTAACCAGGGCTCGGGTGGTGAAATTTCAGCATTTCCTGAGTGGGTGGAGCAATATTAAATTAATCTTCTAATAAATCCAGGGATATTTCATTTGTAGACATGGATCAAGCAGTGCTATTGTTACTTTTTGAAGCCATGCGTCACCACTGCTGTTTTTTTCCTATAGTGATTCATCAGTTTCCAGCCCAACCTTCTGTTAAGGGTGAGCAAGGAAGTTTGTCACGATGTACCTTCTTTAGTAAACACTTTTGACTCACTGTTAGCTGAGGTCTCTTCACTCACACAGAAGATGCTATGCAGAGAACTTTTCCAATGGAACAAATGTAAAGATTTCTACACGCATTACCTTGCTCAGTTCTTCAGTTTTCTCTTGTATTATTCATGATGTATGTTTGGTTTATGTTAGAATTTTATAATCAGCTTTGTTTTCTGCCTCCTTTATGCTGCAGCAACGGTGATTTCTGTGTGTTAAATGCTGCCACCCAGAAATGTTACAATGATGTCTATGCAGATTGTGAAAAGAAGGGGAAAAGTAGAAAAGCTGTTTAATAAGTGGGAACAAGCAGACAAAGAAAAGTGACAAGGAAACAAAATGGGAACCAAGTTAAGTATAGCTGCCTTTTTATCTGACTTCTTTGAAAAATTTGGCAAACTCCTAAGATGCTCTGTTTCAGTTCTGTGAGTGTGGCAGAAACTCCACTGATGAACAGTAGGATGTGATAGGAACAGCAGAACTGGATGCAGGCTCTTTCTGCCTGTGGCTTGGTTGGCCATTAACCAACTTGTATTTTCTTTGTTTGTTTTTTTCTAAGAGGTTGAGATATTTGTTGTCAGAACTATTCCCTTTTGTTTTTTGTCCTGCCTCTGGATATTTGCAGAAGTAATATGGTTATTTTATTCCCAGTCTCATTTTTGAAAAAGATGTCCTCTTTCAACTGGATATCAACAGCTGCCTTTTGTGGGGGATCCTTAAGTCCATTACAGTATTTACTACTCTGTAGCCCATGTGCGTATTTTGATTTCATCACTGGAGTTGGCCCTTTTACTGGGAACTGATGGGATTCAATCAATAACAACTTCTGTTGGAACAGCTAAATGCAATATATACCTTTTTAATAATGAGTTGTCTTGACAGTGTCCAGGCCGTTACTTGGCTATTGACTGATACCTATGTCTGCAGATGGTATAACCACAGCAAACACATTTAGCCAGAGAAATAAGAAATAAATAGAGAGTGGAACCTGCTGATTCTGTACTGTGATGGAATGAAGCCCCGTTTACAGTATTAGGGGTTACTGTAACGCAAAGTGCAGTTCCAGTTATGGTGAACGTCAACAGAGAACAACCATTCCGTACTGAGAAAATATGGTAAATCCTGTCCAGAATATGCCCCTGATGTGCAGAAAGATTTTTGGCACTTAAGGTGCACCCAGAGTTATTGGTATTGTGTATGTCATGGTAGCTACACACCCAGATAGGGTAGCTGAGCAGGTCATTGCTGGTCATTGAGAAGTACAATTTCTGTTTCTGAGTATATACAATGGGAAAGCAAATGTGTGCACACTTTGAAAGGTTTGGCTGTTTTAAATAAAATGTGATACTATTTTTATTGCAGCTGGAGTAAACTGGTTCATTGAATCTGACAGCTCTGTAGGGTACAAAGGATGGCTGATTTGAGTAGCAATTAATTTGTATGTTTCTGGGTAATGGTGACATTAGACATGAAAGCTGAAGTCAGAGACACCTTCCTATCTAATAAACCTCATCAGCCTCCGTGAGATCAGGCTGCTGCCAAGAGAACAAGGTTCCTGTAGTAAGTGAGCAGCATGGATAGATTCATATTGTTGGGAAAAAAACCCAAACCAGCAAAACCTTCCGGATGCAAATTCTGAAAACTGTGCTGCTGTAGCAGCTGGATGAACATGTTCATATCTGCTCATTCAGGATCATGCTGTCTTCCTTTCCCTGCAGGAAATTCTCTCTTCCTCTGAAATCAGGGTGTAGAGAGTGAGTTCACTAAAGTGGACAGCGTGAATGCAACATTGAATGTACAGTGTTTTGGCCCAAGACCTCACTCCTCTCCCTAGACCCTTTCTGGACTTTGTGAGGAAAGGTGAACAGAAGATACGCTTAAAAATGACATTAACTCTGCTTGTAGTTGCAGAACCAAGACGCTGATGTGATCACCAACTTCACAAGGCACCATGCTGAAGCCTTTGTGTTGCCTGCAGGGGCTGTTTCTAAACGAAGCCTGAATAGGGGCTTGATTGCACCTCTTCCCTTGATTACAGAGCAAGATTTCCTGGGGATGCTGCCTGCTGAATGACAGAGGAGCCCGTTGCTCTGTAATTATCACACTTCTAACTGCAGCGGGAACAGTTTTTTCTATAGCCCCTCAGCTTCCTTTAAAACGACAAGTTACTGCAGGATTTATCCTCCACCAGCCCCTTTGGAGCAGCCCACTTCTGGCTGTATTTAAAGGGACTGCCTAGCCTTGCTCGCAGTCCCCGTATCTCCCAGCCAGCCACCCCAAACTTTGTAATACGAAGGGCTAATTTGTCACTTTGCTATGAGCCTGATGGGTGCACTTAATTTGCATATACATTTACATACATTTTGTAATCAGAAACAAATGAGCATGACCATAATATTTGCTTCCACTTGCATATTCCTTGATAGATGAATATAAATTGGTTGTTGTTGAGTTCACCAGCAATAAACAGCTGCAGACCCTCCATTTGGTCTTGTGCTCTGCTGCTCTAGAGAATATCAGGCAGTTCTGTGAAATACTTTTGGGGTTCCAGATCTTCACCCACCAGTGCAAAACACTACAATCGATGGTCTCCAAGGGCTTTGGAGTAAATGTTTCAAGGGGAGAATCTGTTGTTTCATGCCACTTACTATGCCCCAGCACAGGCCATTGAACAGAAAGCTGGTAAGAACTCTGCTCATGACAGTTTTACAGCAATTTATTTTTCCCCATCTCTTTCTTCTGCTTATTCTTCCTGACTTAAGTTCCTTTGGTTGTATTTAAAATAGTAATTTTTTTCCAGTGTGGTTGTTAATTTTTTGATGCATTACCAAATAAACACCAGAGAAAGATGATGTGTTAGTTACTAATTAATGTCTATAAAGTGCTCTGAAATTCCAAAGAGCAGTTTAAGTACGATTTGTTATTCTTAATAAATATTAAAACTGAGTAGTAGGCACAGAATTTCAATTTAGATTCTACATAGTCCTTCTCAGAAATGGCCTAGGACCTATCTCCACTCACTGAGTGTGGACTGCTTGCAGCTCCGGACTTAGCTGGGTATGTTTTATAGCCTCCCCTGTTTTTAATGCAAGGGAGCCACAGAGAGATTACAGGCCTCTGTGTGGAGTGTGCCATTGATTCAAACAGTCTCGCTGCAATACATGCTGACAGCTATATTCTTCTTGTTTCACTCTTCTGTATTATAGATGACCATGAGGCTACAATCCTTTTCTGCTTGATTGCAGATCAGCTTCAGACCTCAGTCAACAGACAAGTTATAGCCCTCAGTTAGGCAAAGCTTGGACATCTCTGCTGAAATGAAGCAAACTGTGTTTGGGTACAAAGGAGATCGCTATTTGGTGTGAGATGGGACTTGTGAAGAGTAAGAACGATTTGTCAGCAGAAAGAGGTGGGACTCAGGGGGGAAAAAAGCAGGATGAAAATGTTGCTTTATAAAAGAGTAAGCCATTGTTCATGTAGCAGCTGTACTAGCTTAGTTTTACCTGCCTCATGTGTAAGAGAACAGTTCTTGGCTGTCGCAAAGAGTAGATGTCAATGGGCTGAGTGAGCTTCTGGAGAACTAACTCTAGCTGGAGTCTGGGTACCAGCTTCCTCTGTCAGCCCATAGACCAACCTGCTGGCTCCTGCTCTGTCCTAGAGTGTGCACAGCTAGGATCTGAACTGGAATTTTGGGGCGTCACTAAATAAAGATTTAAATAAAAGTAGCTGATAATAATTATCCAAGTGAGCAGCACCAGAAATTTCTTTTTCCAACTTCTGTTCAGGAGATAATTCAAATTTCAGAAGGAAGATTTATTTTCCTTTGGTTTTGCCCTAAAAAAGAATAGAGGTGGGAAGGGGAAGAGCTCATCTTTCATTACTGTCCAGGCTTCTGCTGAGCTAAGCAGCCTGTCATGGAGGTCAATCATCAGTAAATATAACCCCAAGCAAGACAGAGCATTCTGTAGCCTTGCTTTCATCCTTATTCCAGGATGGAGGTGTGCAGGTCATTTGCCACAGGGTATTTTTTGTTAAGTTTTGACGGAAAATAGGGGGAAATAATCCTCCCACGTACCTTGAGGATACTGGAAACGGCACGACAAAGCTACAGATAAAGAAGCAGAAGAGGAGCACGTCTGTCCGGCAAACTCTGGCACTAGGAGAAGATGAGCCTCTGCACGTCTGGTGTGGGAGAAAGTGGTAATCCATGTGATGAAATGGTAGAGTGGCCACCTGTCCTGGGCCAACTTCTGATTTCACTTTACCTCTTGTTCTTTTGCTGACTCACTTTGAACTTGATGGATAGCAAAGCTTCTTTCTCTCCATTTAGAAAGCAAGGCAACTGCCGTGTTATTGCTGTACAGAGACAGCAATGTGACCTGTGGGTGTAAGTGTGTGTGTCTCCCACAATCCTTCATTGCAGACAGGCTCACTGCCATTGTAAACCTACCCTGCAGAGCAAAGTATTTGCCCATCTTCTGTCTGTGACCAGGTCCAGGAGCTATCAGCTGGGTGCAAAACAGCCCTGTCGGAAAGAGGTAGATGTGGGGAGGTAGGGAGGACTGTGGATGTAAGACTACTTGGAGGACAACGGGTTTGTATTTGAAATGGGACTGGGACCTGAGTACATGGTATTCGCATTCTGTGTTGCTGACATCAATGTCAGTCATGCTGTTTCATCTGTCCAGGTGCTGCCTACATGTACTCTTGTTCACATCATTATCCTGAGAGGAGACCAATGTATGACATATAAAGAAAGTGGACTGTGGCAGCAGAACTTGGATGGTCTGGTCATAAAAATGTTAGCACCTAAGAGACTAATTTCCATTTCTGCCACAGGCTTCCTGCATCCCCAGGGTGATCTGCTGACAGACTAAAGGACTCAAGATTGAATCAATTGACCCTTTTTTGCAGGGGATATGTACCTGGTTACCCTCTGTGTCTCAGCTTCCATATCTGAAATATGTAGCCAGTGGGATTCCTGTAGTCTAGGTATTAAGGATCCTGTATGCTTCTGTATGTCAGTGACAGAGATGTATCAGTATATTAACGGGACAAGTGAATGATGATAATTCATGAGCAGCCAGTAGGATGGCCTGGTTTGATTGTCAGTTTTCCAGCTAGGCTTGCAGTTAGAAATTAAGATGTCTTTCCTTGTCAAGTGGCCATCTTTGAAGAGCATTCCTCATCTTTCTTTTCAACTGAAACCTCCCAGTCTCCTGCTGCTTTGTGCAGTGTCACACTATGGGTACTCAAACACCTCCTAGGCCAGGCTGAAGTAATGCTGGTAAAGGCAGGGCCTAAGCAGCAGCGTACCCTCTTCCCTCTGGGTGACATGGAGCAGAAGCTGCACTGCAGGGTGCTGATAGGAGCAATGGGAGAAGATGAGCTTTTAACTCTTTTTCTGGTATGTTTTGTATGTACCACTGACATTCCCCTCTGTCATGAACCTCAGATGTTGGTCAGATGCTTTTCCTTGTGCGATGACCCACCCCTGCCTACCTGTCTGCATTGGCACCTTCCTGCTGTGGCTGCTGGTTCCAGCCTGCCCCTGTCACCCTCCAAGATCGAGACTCACCTCGACCTTGTGCTGTCAGGGAAAGCAAAGAGAGTATAAAAGGCTACCAGAGCAGGGTGGCAGAGTTTGCACTTCCTCTGTTCCTGTATGAGTCATTGCATAAAACCCGAGACAACAGAGAAGAAAGCCCTTTGGGTTTTTTGACTGTTTAATTAGCCCAAAGCTGGCAAGTGTTTTGTCATTCTAAGGCACTAAAAGGGTAGGTAAAATCTTTCTTTTCCTGTTAACTCTCATGAACACAACTCTTAACTGCTGATTAGATATATCAGGTGTATTAGTAGCTGGTCTGCAGTTTGCAGTGTAGGCCAAGGAGGAAAGGGGTACCTGGGTCTCAGGATGTTGCTCTGAGGTGTGATGATCTTCCTCTTACTCATGGAATTTGACCAATAAAATAACCTGAGTGAATATAATGGGCTGGGTTTGGTTCTCAGTGTTTAACAGAAACTTCTATTGCAAAGAAGCAGCATTTCATTGGTAGATGTAGAAATTTGAGCTGTGAGTTAAAACCAGGCTTCGATCTCTAATGCTGCTGGCAGGCTCCAGAGGTTGCTTGGCTGCTGCATTTATTCAGAAGTCTTTCTCAGACTCTGTAGTCTCTTGGGTGGATTTTCATTTCTCCTCAGTTTGTTGCCTTAGTACATGAGAAAAATGACACTGAGTTTTCCAAACCTCCAGTGTATCTCTGTTTGATTTGCTGGTCTTTCCTGCTGCTTCCGTCCTGCCAGCTTGACTTTCAGGGTCAGAATGCCTCTAGGTACCTTTCTCCTCAAGGTAACATGGGAGAAATCCTTTGGAGATAAAGGCAAGTTTGTCCACTGAGGCTTGTCAGAAGCCACAGTTGAGGCTAGCAGAGATGGCTAGCAGAGATGAGAGCGGCTTGTGTTGTGATCTGCAAATTTCATAGCTCAGTGACATTTGCGGCTAAATTCCTTAAACTCCTTTCTGTATGTGGCTGAAAATATATTGCTCACATTCCCCAAAGATTTTTGTATTTTTTTTTTTAATGTGGAATGGAATCATTCCTTAGTAAATTGCTGTTATAAAAGAAGGAATAAAAGGAAAAGGTGAGGTTTGTGAAGAGGAAAGGAGATCAAGTTGCTTGTCTAGGACCACCTAAAGAAAAAGCTGGGAAAGTAGCTGTAATTTCTTTACTTCTGTCTTTTGCCTTTTCCTCTGTGCCTCTTGTAAGAAGAGCTGCTGTGGGACTTAGTATGGTATGAGGCAGGCGGCTCTACAAAGGGGACCAGCTTGCATGATGCCTACCAGACCTGTGGTGTAATTGGAGATCTGTGTAGGTCCTTGTTATTCACAAAGGTTTGACTTTTAAGGAAGATAACAGGAGATCAATAGGCATAAAAAAGTATGGATTGGATATATCGCATCGTGAAGCAATAGTGTTGTTACATCTCTCAGGATAACCAGAGCTAGAGGTATGTTTATATTAGTGTCAGAGACTAGGTGCCACTCATACAGGCCTACCTAGCTGAAAAGTTGCCAGGATAGGTACTGTTGTGATCACAGCAGCTTGGAAGATAGTTGTATGATGACAGCAGTATGGCTATAGGTTTGCTATCGGGTAGAGGACCCTCTCAGAAAACATTGGATGCTGCATTAAATGGCAAAATCATCTTTCTTCAGAGTTCCTCTAGTGGGCACTATGCTGTTGGAGATCTGGACAAAAAAAGATAAATTAGGGCTCTGATGATCTAGTTCAAATTTAGGATATTGGCTTAGCTGTCTCCTCCTAAATTCTCTTTATTACTTAAGCTGAAATGCTCAGCTGCATGCCAACTGCAGCAATGAAAACAGCAAATTCCCAAACCTGTTGGTTTTGAAAAGATATGAGACATATATACACATAGACTTCATCTGTACTCTGCATCTTACACATAAGTGTATATCTGTTAGGCAGTCTGTTTTTTGACTGCCCTATTTTGTGGCATGTTCAAATGAAAGATGTGTGAAGCGACGTTTTGACCAGCTAAGACACAACAGTGTAAGACAGCTTGGAAATATTTTCCTCATGAAAAATGGTGGTTTAATTCACATCAAAATATTTAGAAAAAAAATACTGATTTTGATGGCAGTCTGTAGAAAAAGGGATGTATTTTTTGTTTTGTAGAATTTCTGGATTCTGACTTTGTTAAAAATGTAGTCTCTGTCAATATCACATAAATTTCTAGCTTATTTTATAACTTACTGGCACTGTTGTCCCTAATAAGGACCTACTGCTGATGAGCTGCAAAATGTTGAAGTGTTTTAAGGAAGGGGCATATGCTCCCACTGCTCCCACACTGACTAAAAAGCTGTATGAAAACCTGTGGACTCAACCCCACTGTGCCACAACTGTGGGAACTGTGAGGCTCAGAAGTGGAGGCAAAAGGAGGCCTAAGCACAGGTTAGACTTGACCAGCAAGAACAGATTTCCACCTTGCAGACAGTGTGTGGAGCCTGGAGTACAGGTAGGACGATGAGTCAGATCAATGCCCTTTGAAACCTCCCAGGAGGTAAGAGTGAAGCATTGTTACTGCTTAAATTCACTGGAAGTGACAGATGTGTAGGTGCTGCTGTTTGTCAAGAGTTCCACAAAAGGAAGGACCAAAGGAATGATCTTGAGTGGACAGGATTTGGGTGGGCTGTTCCCTATTTGACTTCTCAGATGTGCCAGTCTCAGTGAACACTGCAGTCTCTGAACTGTGTCAGTGAAGGCAGCATGGCTGCATATATTAAAGAAGAATCACAGCTGCTGATTTGAGAGGTTGGGATTGTCAGCAGTTTGGCTTTAGCTTTTTAGTGTGTTGGATTGAGCCTGAGTAGTTTGCAGTGTCGCTGGACCTGGGAGCTGGGCAGCGGGCATTTCTGAAGAAAAGCATAACAAATACCTCTCTCTGCAAGCAATGCTCTTTGAAATGCAGCCAGCCCAAGCTGAGATTTGGGCTGGATGAGCAATGCTCTGCCTATGAAAATCACTTGGGAACTGCACTAGTATGGCATGACAGCCATTCTTGAGCTCTGGGATGTTTTCCCTGTCACTATCGCTGCCAGTGTGGTGACTCCTAGTTTGCCTGAGGCAAAAGATAGCTAAACCAAAGTGCTAAGTAACAGATCCTGTACCTCGGGAGAACAATTGGCTGTGATTTCTGTCCTCATTTGTCAATGGTGTTTAATTATAGCCCTGCTACCACTTACAGTGGAGGTCACTGATGTGTTGTAGGTCTATTTAATGCTCCCTCTGGCCTTAAAAATCTATGAATCTATATCCCACTATTTTGGGGCATTTGTAACAGTCTCCACTGGTTTTCTTCAAGAGCTGAAATTGCTGAAGTTTCCTCTTGGTTACTTGTCAAAATATTGTTGGAAAGCTGATTGAAACAATTTAAGCCACTGTTCAGGTCTGGGAGTGAAACAAAAATGTAGGTTTCATCTGGTTTAGTTTCTATCCTTACAGTTGCCCAGTTGTTTTCTCCTTGTTAATGGCTGGCTGACTGCTGCAGTGTAGGTGCATAAACTATGTGAACTTGCTCATATTGTGTCATTAATGGGCTGTTCTGTAGAAAATACTTTAAATGTGCAGATCGTTGTATAAAATGTCTTGCACATCTGATCACATAAATAGTATTGAACTTAAAATTAACTTCATACACCAAGTGCTCTTTAATCAGGCAAAGCCTTCATTCATACTGGTGAAAGGCATGTTTAACTAAGAATTAAACCCATATCTAGATTTCTTGATCTTGTCAGCAAATAAACGATTACGACTTTTTTGAAAAAGGATTCAGGCACCTTGGAGCCTTGTAGCTGGTTTGGGCTTCGAAATAGTAGCTTTGATCGTTCAACCTTCATGTTTTATTTATTTCCATCCTTTTTCACCTCCCAGAATTGGGCCCAAAGACCACATTGCCTTTGAAATTCTTTCCTTGCCTATGTTTGCCATTAATAATTTTAACGCTATGATACTGAATAAAAGCCAAGGCCAGTTAAAAGTTCTTTAAAAAAAACCAAAACCAATAAACAAAACCAAAACTGAGCAAAGGAAAAATATTTGCAGAAAGCCTGCTTTAATGTGATGTTAAAGTTGTGAATTTCAGAATTAAATGGTAGTACCTGCTACAATCAAAATGCCACATGGCATCCATTCAAATGTGCTTCAGGAATCCTGCACTTGAATTGTGTGCAAGGCAGGAAAATAAAAGAGCTAAAACGCTGTCAGGTTAATAATAAATTGCGCATACATGTGGCACATTTCATCAGAGTGTTCCTAAGCATCTCACAACTACTGATAAATCAGTCAGCCTTCACATCACCCTAGCACACTGTGAAATGCATGTTATTTCCATTTTACTGATGGCAAAACTGAGAGGCAAGCAGAATGTGAATTATTGAAGGGTATCAAGTTAGAAGGTGCCTGAGGTGGGATTGGAATACAGAACGCTAAATCCTACGTATTAAACAATATAGTAGTTTATCTGTTTTTATCCAAGTGTGACAGAAAATCTGCAAAACACTCTGTGGTTTACATTGAATGTGAAGCTAAAAATGAGGCTTTGGAGTTTAGGAATTCCTGTCAAGTTTCAGTTGATTGAAATTCAAAGAAAGATCTCTCTTTATTGTTTCTAGTGGAGTGGATTGTCCATATCCAAGAAATTCTGCCCTTTGTGGCTGTTGTCATGTAACTGTCAGCTGAAACCATCTTGAACCAGCTTGTTCCCTACATCTTGCCAGTGTGCTGCAGTAGTATGGCATGACAGCCATTCTTGAGCTTATGGATTCCTCTTTTTAGTGTTGGTTTATAGTCAGTAATGAGGAAAAAAGGATTTGTAGCAATAGAAGGTTTAGCTGGTTTTGCCTGTCTGTGGTTTACATGCTCCTCAATTTCACTTTTCAAAACAGGGAAGAGAAGATCTGATTTTTTAAATGTTTCCAGTAGAGAGAGGTTTATGATTTCACCAAAAATACCAAAATGAAATCTGAATTCCAAGCCTTCAAATGCTTTATTAAACATCCCCTTGTAAGGAAGGTGACAGGAGAAAGTGTAATGGGGTGTTATATTTCCCCTCCCCTCTGCATTTCTGCAAACTTGCCAAGGTGAAGTGCTCATGTAACATTCTCTTCCTGCCTAACATTCACTGTCAGAATAGGTAGTTTTCCTGGAAACTTTGCTACATAGTGGAGTGACTCCAATGAACCACTGAAGGCAGGACTTCCAGCTGAGGGATAGATCTGAATCTGTAGAACGTTGTTCATATGTGATGAAGACAGAAGAGTTTCTTACTGGACTTTTTTTTTTTGGTTGGTTATTTTAAGACAAGATCACATGAAAAGACCTGGGCTTTTTATCTTTGTTCTTTAAGCAGCTTAAAGAATGTTTTAGGAGATTTTTTTTCTTCCGTGTTTGTTGCCCAACAGTCTCTTTAGACACTGAAAGTAACTCCAGTATGTCCCATTTCTAGTGTTACCCTTGAAGACCAAGTTGCCTGGCAAACAACAGGCACTCAAGTGAGCAGGAAGTTCTGTATAGCATGAAGATGGTGGCAGATGGGGCATGATGATCCAGTGCTTATTCTGGAAACAAAAGAATAATGAGAAGACTCGAGTAGAGGCTCTTTAGCCCAAAAGTGTTCTCATTTCCTGTGTAATTGTGACATACTGCATTTAACCATACTGTCCTCCAACAGGTACTCTGTTTTTTACTGCGTAGCATACAGGAGTGTGAGTAGGGCTGCTCTGCTAAGAGGTATCTAACAGTTCTGATGTGGCATTTATTAGAGAAGCTGTTAAATTATTAGAAGCTGTAAACATTACTTAGGGATGGTTTTCTTGCAGTGCACAACAGAATTTAATTGTTGGTGCTGTGAAGAAATGTATCACTGGAATTCCTTCAGGTCTGTAATAAAGCTCATCAGCAGAACTAGGCCAGAAAGAAACAAATCTAAACTAACAGGCAATGCCAAGATCAGGCGTGACATTTGTTGGTAGTGCTGTCAAAGTGGATTCCATGAAACAGAGAGTGGCCAGTCCAGACTGAGATGTACTGCTAGAGCTATTTGCTCTGTGATAGATGGTTGAAGAGTGGTGCTGAGGCTTATGACTGTGTGGATCTTTTCCTTTTTTCTGTCAGTCTTTCATAAGCCAAACCATACCTAAACATCAACAGTCCAGCCATTCCTTCCTCAGAGCAGAAGTATGATGAGTTGATTTTTATAGCTGCTTATGGTTCCGCTGTTTTTCAATGCTTTTCCTCCAGCATAATTGTCCCATCCAGGCTTGGCCCTGGCTCTGTTGGGCTCATCACTTTGTTGGGAGTAGGAAGGAAGCAGGTAGTGATCTGACTATGGCCCTGTTCCTCTTGCCCCCAACCCTAACGTGGTAGATGGAGGAGGCTGATTCCAGGATGGGGTAGGTGGAGAGAGAGAGATGACAGATGATGTAAGGAGAAAGCAGAACTGTCAAGATGGTCATGGCTGGCAGGGGAAGAGCCTCCTGGTTGTGACTGGCCAGGCCAGGTTTTGCAAGCTGGCACTGGCAGGCAAAGCAGTCTCTCTGAGGCAAAGCTATGGGAGGCTGGGCTCTGCAACTGGAGAGGAGGAAAGCAAGTCAGCAAGGGAGAACCCAGTCACACTGTGTGTGGTAGGAAGGCTGCCCAAACATGGAACACTGATCAGCCTTCAAGACACCCAGTTGAAAGGTAAAGCTGTACTTTCACATTTGCATGATAGTATTTGTCTTCAGCTAAGTGAAGTATCAACATCTTTTGAGGATCTGTTCCATGAACATCTGCTGGGAGGGCTCTAAATCTCCCTCCTTTTGATATTTGATTTCCTAGCTAAAATTGTCCACCTGATACTAGAAACACATTCCTCACACCTTCCTAGCGCTCATCAAATGTGTCCCAAGAACTTTGCCAGGTATAAGAACAATGCAGCAACGCATGAATCTTTTTTTCTTGCACAGGCTTTTTTCATTCCTCTGCTCTTGGCTTTGGGGACTAAAGTCTTCTAGGTTTTCAGATATCACTGTGGATCCTATTTGGCCCACACATTACACATATATGAAATTAGAGGAGTTATAGGAACTTTGAGTATCTCTTTAATAGGATGACGTGAAGGTGCTGTGACCTTCTTTAATTTCCCTCCAGGTCTTATGACAGAGAGCTATAGTAGAACAAGGCTAAAACACTCAAGCTAAACTAATTTCTAAGAAAATACTCATCTCCATTATCTCCTAGACCATTTGCTATGAATTGCTCCTGTCTTTCTGAACTGACTCTTCCTGACCCCCCTGGGATTCAAAGCCTTGCTAGCTTTAAACGCTTTATATTTTCCAGGGTTAATCATTATATGGGATGGACACAACAGGCATCTCTTCTGTGTGTGGGAATCTTGGAAGGGAACAGATGCCCAATTGTCATTTTCCACAACAATGTGTAAATTGCAAGACATGAGGTAAAAGCTCCATCTGCTGGAACAGTCTTTGAAGGCCCTGTTGGAGAAAAGCTCCAGCCAGGATGGCTTCATTCAGGGCCTTCTACAGCAGACAGGAAAGCAAAGACAAGTGGGGAGAAGATAGCAGGCAGAAACCAGCCAGAGCTGATGTTTCTCATGTGCTGAGACACAGCTGCCAAGCTATCTTGATCATCATTGGTAGTGGAGCCAGGTCATGTGTTTTCTAAGGTGATTGCTAAGGTCCTGCCTCAAACCTTGTAGCCCAAAGTTGGCCAGTATCTGGCAAACCAGTAATAGTCTGTATGTCATGAGGTGTGTACTGCTGAATGATCTGGAATTGGTAAGAAGGTGGGCTGCACTGCATTAGAGACAATGGAAAATTAATTCCCTGTTGGTATGGAGAAGGATTGTGAAGATTAAGATCTAGTGACAAAGTAGCACTGATGCTCACTACCAAAGGACCTGTTATATCCTTGTCATCTGATGAAGTAGTATCATGCAAACAAGCTCATATTAAGGTGCTGTTAAGTGCTTGGAAGTTGTTCTTAAGTTTCAGAGATCCTGGAGGTTAAGATATCAAGCATAGCTTACAGGATATCAGATGGTCCAATAAAAAATATTACAGTAATAAACAAGCCTCTTTGACCATGCCAGAGCTCTTTGTCAGCATCAGTTGAGTAATACCCAGTGCAAAATGAGTGGAGAAGAGATTTCAGTTCCTCCTGTGGGACTGAATATGTCTAAAGCCATTATTTCTGACAACATATGATATCTTTGACTGTCATGCATTTCCTGAAGGAAATCCTGTAGGGCATAAAATTATAAGGAACAGTCCAACTCAAATGTGACTTGGAAGAACTACTGAAAACTGGCAGCATGACATTTACCATATTTTTAAGAGAGACATGTTTAGACATTATTAAAGAAGGGATTGCAGGGTGGTCTTGTAGATGGCAATGGACATCCCAAACACTATGGCTGTCTGCCGTGGTGGCAAGGTGCTACCAGGGAATATTAGACATTCAAAACAGACAAAGAGGTTCAGGCCAACCATGAATGTTTTCGCTTGAGACTTTGTAGCTGTAATACAGGACAGGATTGCATGTTCTGAAATACCAGAAGGCCCAACTTGTGCTTTTTGGGGTTTTGCATTTTGTCAGTGAATTGCCGTGAATACAATGCTCAGATTGATATTTTTTACTTTCTTAGCAACCTGAATATCATGCCAACAAGTTTAGTGAGATATTGGAGGATAACAGTTGTCATCTTCCTTAATATTGCCTGTATACATTTTACACCTGCAAATTTGCAGTGGTGATGAGGAGCATTTTCAGAGTTTAGTGGGTAAATCTTTGGAGACAGCCTCATCTTCTTTTGTAAATCGTGGTATGGCTGTAGCTATCTGACCATTTTAATATTTCATATCTTTTTTCCTATCCTTTTTCAGGGTGTCACTCATAAGAAAGCTTGCCCCCATCAGAAGTGGGTGTTGCTTTCTTTGGGAGTCATACAAGAGACTATGTAGGAGTGAAGAGGCAGCTACATTACACCAAATAATAAGGGAGGGTATTTCCCTGTCCTAGGTCTGAAGGAGCCTAGCAGAGGCATACAAATTATCTTCTGTCTGAAGTTTAGGATAGCAAAGTGGACCTTTACCCACTGAAATCTCCAAGTTCAAGAATGGCTCACAGTTCTTGCGTACCATCACCTTGTCTGTAGCACGTTCCTTGGGTTGGTGCTATTGATCTAAGTGTTCCTGCACAAAGCCTGTATTTTTTATTTCCTTATTCTTTGTGTTATTGTGGTGGGTTCATCACACATTTATCATTTGGAATAGAGAGTGTTCTACTTCCCCCATTAGATAGAAGCTCCAACAGTTTCTCTTTCACTTCTCTCTATTTAGTGGGGATTAAACTGTAATACACTGGTAAGAAGGAAACAGTGTCTCCCAAATACTGGTGTGCAGAGCTAATACTATTAGCTAGGCTTCACCTCTGACCTAGAGTGTGGCTGAGTTCAATATATCCTAGGCACCATAAAAGCAAGGGGATTGTATATTTCCACCTAAACTTTTAATGGATAATCCTAGAGAAAATTGATGTTCCTTATTGTCCTTCCCACAGTGACAATCCTCATATCCATTCCAGGCCAATATCACTGTAAGGTACAGATACCTACTTGACGTATCTGCATTGGTGAATAATGTGCTCTTGGAAGGAGATGAAGCTAATGAAGTAATGCCCTGGAACAGAAAGTTGTCAGGCTAGTCTGCAGAGTGTTTCTGCTTGTTTTACAGATTTCTGTTGTGGCACAGCTGATGAGAAATATGTCCATATAATGTTACATTATATAAACAGCCAGAGAGATGTACTCAATTGTTCTCTCCCTGGGAAATCATCAGGATTTGGATATAGTGTTATTAACCCTGTTGTTCTACGCCTCCAACCTGGCAAGCTTCCTTGCCAGACTTTTGATATCCAGCAACTGGTAGCTGCTGCAAAAGTCCTTATAAGTGTTCTTTTGTACATTCTGCTAATACAGGTATTTCATGACAGACTTGTTTACAAGGGAAGAGACCATGTGCTCCATCTGCTTCTTCATATACTGCCTGTGCTAGGTTTCTATTGGCTTAATTTTGCAACTGTGTAGTTTTCTATAACTTCCCCATGTATGCTGCCTAAAATTCAGGATTAAGAAAATCATAGTCTTGTACTATGATTTTCCTGATCGCCCTTTACCAAATGACAGTGTTTGGGTTGTCATACCTGTCTAGTTGTATAGCTGGCCCCACCCTTCTTCCATCTTACGAGGATGTATATTGGAATGACCTGCAGGTAAATGTTCCTTGTTTGCTGGCTGCTGTGCTTGATAGATGAGAGGTGAGCATCTGCATACCAGTTTGGTTCTTACAGATTCAGGAGATTTTCATACAAGCCAACAAGTTCTCATACAGGAGGAGTTACTTCTCACAGTACGAGTTTTAAATAGGAGCTGCTTAAAGCTATCTGAACCTGTGCAAGCTCCTGGTAAAAAAGATGGCTCCTACATGCTGTTCTTGCAACATGCTGGATTAATATTTGATTCTTGGGGTTCACCTTGCAATGATATTAGCATATCAGATACGTATGCAGTTAGAGCCAATCATGTATTCTGTTTTTAATTTTGTGTTACCAGTGTTAGTAGTCCTTCAGGATCTACATTATACTATCATTTTTTCATTAGAGACTCAACTTCTGCCTGAAGCCTCAATGTCTGCTTTCTGAAGTTCTCTTTGAAGCACTATTAGACTGTACTATATTTGAATGTTTCTTCTTGTGGGTGTCCCTTAATACAAAGACTCATCTTCAGCTCCTTCAGCTGTATCATGCAGCATTCAGTTGCAAAAAACAGTACTGAAACTCGATAACTCCACAACTGAAACTCCAGCTTTATTCCTACCGTGGCCTTAGGGTTCTCTGCAAATCATTGCCTGTGCTGCTGTTCTTCTCAAACTTGCATTCCTCTATGGAGGGGAAAGAAGTGCATCTCTTAGACCACCTTCCTGTGTATTTATGGCTATATCCCGCCCATCAAAGATACACCTTTGTGAACCACTCAGATGTTATATCCAGCTCTTTCAAAAAGAGTGAGCTGGTTTATATATCCAGGCACACTTCACCAAATGTTGCATAGTCCTCCATCCTTGAAGAGAGTAAAAAACTGGTTAGTGAAAGTCCCGAGCAACCTGGTCTAGCTTGACCTGAGGGAGTTGAGGGTTCGAGAGGGGTGAGATAGGGTCAGAATAGATGATCTCAACAGATCCCTTGAAATATCAACTATTTTGTGATGCTGTGGTTCTCTGAATTCAGAAGCAGATGTTAGTGCCTGTGTCTGCAACATGTTGCAAGGTGGCAATATAAAATAATCATTTTTCTATGTAGTTAAACATTATGTCTTTGAAAAAGCAGCTAGGTCACATGCCAGTTCAGGAATACTATCCTTCAGTCACTCCTTCATATAGCTGAAATACTTCTCTCCTACTGTCCTGGAAAGCTACTGCTTTGCAGTAATTTCCAGTGGGGTCCATAATGACATATTCTTGAAGAATTAAAAACAGGTATTACGCTATTATTAATTAGAGGCCATAGAAAAGAAAGTACAGTCCGTATTCCAAATACCTCAGCAATAGTGCTTATGACCATCACTGAAACCCAAAGACGAGTTGTGTCTCTTGCTCCCTAATAGTTACTGTTTTGGTTCAGGGCTATGTCGCTCTAGTGGAGGAATTCTTTATTAGCTGAGTATGGAACTGATTACTCCCCCAGCAGTGAATGAGGCTCTGTAAGATGAAATCAGAATAAGCTTTCCCTGGTTAGTGCTACAGTTATAGGCCTTAAATTGTTTGGGGAATAAGAGAAAGATACAGCTTTCCATGACCTCATCACAGACATGGAGGTACAAACACCCTGGGACAGCCTGACGTATGCTGCTTTTCCTAGCACCTTCCCTTTCCATGCTTTTGGTTCATGAACACTTAGAGCTGAATCCTGCTTGGTGAGGCAGAACGGTTCCTCGAGGAGAGGTGTTAGCTTTTACTCATGCAACAAGCATCTGATTGAAATTTTCTGCAAAGAGATGTCATTTAGAAATATGAGACGAATTTGTGTTATTTCTGTGCATAAGACCCAGGTAAGGGATCAATTAGTGCTAGTGTTTGGCAGTCCTCTTGGTGGGGGAGTTGTGCTTTCTTGGTTTATACAGTGCTCAACACATTTCTGTACTGTTGGGAGCCAATTATTGTGATGGTGGCTTTTCTGCATTCAGAAATCAGCACAGGTATGAATTAAGGTCTCCACTCATCTGCTTTCACTAAGGTCATGGAAGGACTGCTAGCTGGGAATAACTTTGACTGTTTATTGTCATACAGCACATTTGAACCGGTGGCTTGAAGGTGAAGAACTTTATGCTGCTCAGCGGTGTCTTTTGTATATAGATGTGAGAAAATGAGCATGGAAGCTATTTATTGCACACACTCCTTTTCACAGATGTAAGAAGCAGTGGAAATTTTGAAACATTTTTTTTCTATACCAAAAGATGCACAGCTCTTTTTCCTGCACCTTCTCTGGCTGTTTTCTGTTGTTCTGGGTATCAGCTTACATGTATTATATTAACATATTAATCAAAAGGTTTTTTGACTGTGTATAGAAAAAAGAAACCCTAAATTCTTCTGCATGCGAGTGCTGGTAATTTTAAGGGCCTGATTCTAGTCCATTCAATGTAGAGAAACATCTGCCGAATTTAGTGGGTACGAGGTCCTGCCCTGCCCTGCCCTGTGATTATGCACTTGGGTCTGCATCTGCATGGATCCCACTGCAGGCTGGAGGTCTACATTTAGGCATTCACAGAAGAAAATTTAGCATTTTGAAAGATGCAGAATGCAGCTGTTTCCTGTCATTATGTTTCACATTTACTTAAGTCAGCAGTTACTCTTTTCCAAGCAGTGCCTTTCAACAATAAACAAGGCAAATGCTTCCAATAGAACCTCTTGATGACTTCTGTTTAATTTAAATATATATATTACAACAGCAAATGCAGCAATAACATGGAATAAACCCCCCACTAAACACATACTTTAAAAATGATATGTAAGTGTAGGAGAGACGGCAAAAGAAGATGCATTTCTTCTGATTGCCCATGCTGTATTTAGGGTGATTATTGTAAGTTGGAGAAGCATGCACTGTATATTTTTATGTGTAATAAATAGAGTTCTCACTTTGCAGGCACACTGGAACTCCATCCTAATTGGAATTGGAGTGAATGAATCAATAGTTAGTTGATACTTATACCAAACCCAGCAGCATGCTAAGCGCATTATAGATACAAAGTAAATTTCAAGATGAAGGTCATTATTTTCAAATCAGTGGGCAATTCAGGGAGATGAATGTTTAGTACAGGAGACTGTGAATGGTTCCTTGGCCAGAGTGACCTACTGAAGCACAGATCTCAGCACCTGATAGCACCATGTGGCTAACCAGCACTGTGGCAGCTGGGGGAACAGGTGAGTGAGAGTGAGAGATAGCGTACAGCGATTTTTCTGGACCTAAATAAAAAGGCTCAACAACAAACGGTGTAATAAAAAAGACATTTTAATGAGATAAAGACAAAGAGGAATATATATAGCACGTAATTTTATATTGCTTTAGAGGCTGGGAACCCTGCTTTCATGCAGCACCAGATGAACCTTGGATGGATATTCCTCCTTCCTCTCATGCTGGTACCTTTTACTGTGTGTAGCAAACAGAATCATGTATCTTCTCCTGATGGTTTGGGATGTTATTTCTGTCATAACACCCACCCCTATCCAGCAGAGGCTGGCACAGGGCACTCCAGCAGGTTCCCATGCAGTGGCTACTCCTGCTTGGGGCTTCTCAAGTCTCAAGTAAAAGGCCCAACAGAGTAGACATGGCCTGGTCAAGATCACTAACTCCTTGAATACAGTGTCTTCTGCAAGGCTCCCCATACAGAATTGAGTTACAAGTTAATCCAATTTGAATCCTGTAATAAACCGAGATTTGATTCTGTATTGCCTATAATCAGTGTTGAGAAAGAAAGTGGGAGTTATATTTCCCGTCCTCCCTTTTTTTTCAAGAAGAGATGTATAATCTCAGGAATCTTAGGTGTGTAATATTGCGTATTCTGGATTCAGTGGTGAAATGCTAATTCTACTTAGATCTTTCAACAAAGAGGCACTGTGATACTGAAGATACAGTATCTGGGCTATTGGGTGGAGTGTGCCAGAGGTCCTTTTTAATGTGGAAAATGCCACCTCTTGATTTCTGTGGGACATCTGTGTGCCTTGCAGATGGCTGTACTATGCCATTTCTGTCCTGGGATGCTGCGGTGCTGTACAAGGCATACTAAGTGCCAGCAGTAACCAGGCAAAGAAGTGTTCCTTCTCCTCCAAGGATGCGCAAGCTGCTGCTTCTTTGGAGCTCAGGTGCTGGCCTCTGAGGACAGTGGTACAGGATGTAGTCCCTGCTGTGGCCTGGCACCAAGTCCTGCTGTGAGCAGGGGATGACTCAGCACAGAGCTCAGCCAGTGGAGCAGCATCTATCATTGCCTCATGTAAGGTTAGGTTGGCAGCAGAAGTGGGGATGGGGAATTTTCCTCCTTGCAGGTTCCCCCCTTGTTCTGCAGCTTCCAACCCTTCCAGAGCAGGCTGGGTAGGAGGAATCAATGCTGTCAATGAGAGTCAGGTGGGTTTGGAGAGGGGTCCCTCTTCTTCCTGCACCCTTGCCTGACTAGGCTAGTCACAGCCTTCTGTGGATCCAGCTCTGCTTCTTCAGATTGTTCTGAGGGGAATATTAACATCCTTTAATAACTCTGTCAGACTTATCAAGGGATTTGTTTTATTAATTCCAAGACTGGGTACAGCAAATAGATTATAGCTTGGGCCACTTCATAGGCTTAACGAGCCCTTTCTCTGCTTACTTATCACTTTTTTTCCAAATCTCCTTGTGTTAACTCCTTTTTCTGTTCTTTGTGTTACTATTTATTGAATATCCTCAGTGCTGTATATGTCACAGGGGATATGCCCGAAGTTCGTTCCTGTCCATCATTTTTTGGATGATAAGAGAGGAATGGAGGCAGCACAATTTGCAGTGGATTTGAGGGTAGTAAATGCTTTTGGTAGCTGTCACAGTGATGTTCTGAGAACAAGACAGCTGAAAATATGCAGCATGCATACAGGTTCTTACTCAATTGGAGGAGAGGTGCTCTCTGTGGCATATGGTGGGTAATGTCCTGGTTTTCAGTCTCTGTCAGTCTTGCAGGTGACACAAACAAAGGTGAAATACCACAGGCCCAAGGTCAGTACTTTGAGCAGATATCAGAGTGCCTACAATGAAACTAGTTTTAGCCTCTTGGGTCACATGGCTAGTTCAGTTTAGTGTAAGCCACAAAACTGATCAAAAATAGGCTAATTTTTGTGGTGGGCAGCATGGGAAAGACCATTGTTGTGCGTCATCATCAACAAGCTCTTTGTTGTCTTTATGTCTTGATAACTGTCTAGCATTATTGCGTTTGCTGGATCTGAGAGATCTGAGAAGTAGCAGCCATGCTTGTGAATCCAGGCAGTCCTGATGGGAAGCATATTTCATTTAGGGACATCCATCCATTTGCCATCCTTTCCTGTTACCTAAGTCAATTAAAATAGGAAGGCTGTTGGAGAGAAGCTGGCTCCCATATCCCTAAGATTTGTTGTGTAAGTCACCTCCAGTTTACAAGAACATCTCTTGCTATGATATGATGCAGGCATTGAAGTGTCACATTTGTTGATTTAGTCCTTGTTAAACTCAAAGAGAAAATTTGGCTTGTAATGGGAAGCTGGTTTCAGCTGTAATTAGAACATGAGGAAGCAGCTGTCCGTGGAAATGTTACTCTTGCAAGTAGTTTTTGAAAGGCTTTGCTAAGAGTGAGGTTCTCTCACCTTGAAGGGAAATAGTGATAGGAATTTCCAGCTGTGTTTGCATGGGATCAGGTACAGAGATGCCTAGGTGATGTTACAGAAGTGTGAAAAAACAGGCAGAAGTATGAGCATTGTATGCTTTGAGAAGGTCATAGGTTCTTGTTTCATCCGAGCTGAGTGGGAAAGAGAAATCATCTTAAAAAATTACCACTAAAGATAACCTATGAAAATGAAACCCAACTTTCTGTGTAACCCCTGCCACTGCTCCTAATATATGAACGGTTTTTAAATAGTGGTCCTAAATATTGTAGCTAAAGGCAAGGAAGTAATTTAGTTCCCTTTTTTATTGTGACTGGCCACTTAGGTGTAAAAAGCTTTGGCACTTCTAGTATATAACATGATGAACCATGTGTCAGCTTTTGCTGTTTATGTGGAACATTGAATGGCAAATCATAGTGTTTGTGTAGGAGACTGGGTACTGTGCATGCATAGCTTGGGCACACATTGTTGGAGTGTCTGTATTTTTCTATGACATGCTTTGTTTGTCCTCTGATATCTATTCCTCCTTCACAGGCCCAAGTGTTGTGAGTGAATTCCAGGGCAGACAAATGCTCATTATAGGGCTGTGTGCGTGATACTGCTAAACAGAAAGGGAAGAGGGGGTCTGGGTCTGCACCAGGCCCAGGGATTTCAAGAGAGGTAGGGTGCTCTTAGGCTGGTTTGTTCAAACACAGTCTGTATTATTCATAAATTTGTCAGCCTGTGTTTCTGACAAGAATAATAGGTTTGTTCTCATTGGATTTTTTGGTCAGATTGTGTAGTACTGTATGCCCCTAAGGGAGGGACAGGCTTCTGATGGGCTTAGACCTGTGATAAAATATAGTAGTTACACAAATAGCCTGGTACAACTAACCCAAGGATAGAATTCAAAACTGGTGTTGCTGTAGATAACGTAGATGTCTTTTCACTGTAGGCGCAGAATGGCTGTCCTGTGCAGAGGGTCTTGGTGGACCAGCAGTCTTCAGTCTAGAAAATAAGTGGCTTAAGCAGTCAGTAAGGTAGACAGTTATAATCAAGAGTGCTGTGGTGAAGCTGAATAGAGAATGTTTATTCATAATACTTTATAAAGCAACAGGTGGGGTATGCTCAATGTGATGTAATCAGCTGCAGGTTTTAAGTGAACAAATGAAGATACTGTTTCACCGTGCATCAGTTCTTGTTCCAGAAGAGACCAGTCGAAGTGAAGGAGGGAAAGGTCCATCAAGGACTGTTAAATGTTTTGATCATAATGCAACCTCCACTGGTCTGTCATTGCTGGAAGCTGTTAATTAAGGTACTCAGTTCCGTTGACTCTTCCCTGGGTATGTATGTGCACTTGGCTGCTGTCAAAGGCTTGGCCTTGGTGTCTGCCCTGCTCCGTTACTGAAGCTCTTATTTTGTGATGCCTGGCAGCTGTTACTGACGGGATTGTCTGGGGAAAGTGCATTTTGAATCAGAATAATAAAATCATAGGAAATGGGATTGGAAAAGGTCTCAAGGGTCAACTAGTCTTTCCAAGACAAGATCAGATGTATCTGAAAAATTAATGAGGAATACTTGTATTTTCTTAATAGACTCCAGTGATGGTGGCTAATTCCTAATAGCCAACCTATTCCAGAACCTTACTGTCCTGTTGCTACCAAATTTTTCTAACATTAAGCCAAAACTTCCTGTTCTTCATCGTGTCTTCTCATTCTCTCTCTAGTGAATACAGAGGACTCTGTCGTTTTTTCTGTGCTTGCATCTGCTCTGCAGAAGTTGTAGTTATGTCTCTATCTTTGTGTACTCCACAAGACTGTGACCACAGCTTCCTGAACGGACATGTAAGGGGGTGCTGTGCCAAATAGTAGGGAACATATCCTCTATTTCCTCCAGTGCCCCAGGCACCTAGGATGAAATAGAAAGCAGCTTCATTCTGGAGTACTCAGGCAATGTATGTAGGCAGTTTAAGTGAAGATCAGCAGATTGTTTGGAGGGCACTGAGTAATTAAACTCCAGTTGGATTTTTGCTAGTAGTCAGTAGGCTACAGAACTATTGACTTTCTCTGCAGCAGCATAGCCAGGCCCCGAGGAATATACATGAACATTTGTTGGGATGTGTGGGAGGGGATGGTACTTTCACTGAAAGCCGTGAAATCAGCAAGCAGCTTTATCTAAGAATAGTAATGATACAGAGTTAATTAGAGGGATTTTTTTATTTTTTTTTACTCTTACTGGAGCTAAGTCACTCTGTGTCACTTTCTGAAAGCAGCAGGAATACTTAAATCCATGTTGTTATGAAAGCACTTTTCTACATGGCCAGGCAATTGTAGCAAAACCATAGTGGCTTGCAGGTATCTCCCCAGCCAGCTGTAGCACATACTCTGCCGGAGCATCTTGGTTGTCTGAGAGGAGAATTGAGGTAAAGGGGCCATTTTCTTTAGCAGATATAGGATCCACTCAAACTTTATATGCTTCAGAGGGTGACGTGCTGAGGCACATGTCGGTCAACCTCACACTTGACCCTGTGGAGAGGGCACGCTACCCACGACATGAATACACGCAGTGTGGAGAAGAGCACTGGAAGCCTCAAATCACTGTTAATCATTCAGTTAAGATTTGAATTCAAATCCCTTTACCTCATTTAAATCAGGAGTGCTTTAAAATCACATGGCACTTTTAGTAGAATCAGCCAAGTTTCATTCTGCGTCTTTAAGTAGTTCTTGTTTTTGTAACTCGTGACAGCTAAACTGCTGTATGGCGTTCCTATAAGCTGTTAAACATCTGTCTCTTTCACTTCAGAGCTGGCTGCATTTCAGTACTGAATGAATGATTCCTATATTCACAGCTAATAAGTGCTTTGGGATCCCAAGTATTAGCTGTGCAAAAGCACAGTGCCACAAATGTCTGCAATTCTATGCAACATATGAAATGAGCGCTATTCCTAAGAGACTGAAGCCTAAGAGATCCCATAGGACAAAGGACACAGAGAAATGTAATTGATTGTAATGAACTTGTTTGTGTATGTGTCACTGCTTGTCTCCGCTGAATAAAATCAGAAGTGTTCAACACTCCATTAACACAAATTACAGGGTCCTATTCTTCTGGAGTGAGACAATAAGGCTTCCACCTGCTAGGACTGTGAAGTTCTTCATGATCCCAGTGTGCAGCTCAGTGACAGACATCATAGCCTGGAGTGGTCTTGGATTTGTTTCAGTATCTTAAATGCTTAGGAAGTTAAACAGAATTGGTAAGATTTGCTTCTGTGGTGATTCCATTGGAGTCAGTGCAAAGATAACAGGGATGGAGCCTACTACCAGAGTAAGACAGAAGATGTTAAGTAAATACAAGGAATGAAATCATGACAATCTTAAAGTCAAGTCAAGTCTTCTATGTCAAGTCTTCTATGATTAATGCAGCCAGGATTTTAACCCAGTTAACCATAAATACAACACTCTTCAGGGTGCGTATGTCCTGTGTGAAAATGGGCACCACAGGGATATTGTGCTAATGCTTGGGATTGATCTCACTACAGTGCCAAATTACAGTTCTTTACCCAAGCAAACTGTTGTTAGCTGTTTATACAATGTAAATGCTATTTCTTTTTATGTGGCTGTAACCCTCCCAGGTGGCTTTGACCCACCGTGTCCTGAAGAGAAAAGCAAGGGGTTTCTACAGGTTTGCACCAGCAACACTGGTCCCTAACAGCTTGGCATAGGAGGTGAAGTAGGACCATATATTTAGCTCTACCTTAACAGACCAGGTTTGGATGGAATAAGACCACTTGCCAAATCAGCATCTGGAATGAACACTTTGTTGAAGTATCAAATTAATGAAGACTTTTCTCATTGCAATTTGAGGGACTTTAAGCTCAGCAAAAATGCAGCTCTTCATCATATTGTTAAAATGTTGTGTCAGAGCTCAGTTAAGAGGAAATCAGCTGGTTCTGAGTTGCCAGCATCTCTTACTACCATACCACAGGAGTCCAGGCTGGCTCATCACATACCTTTTGAATTATTTCACAGGCTGCCATAAATGCATCAATCTATGGTCTCTGAACTGTTTTCACATATATCAGTAAGTCAGAGTTAAGTGACTGAGAGTTCCCAACCAGCGATGCTTCTGCCAGTAAAATTGTACCTATATCCATTTTCTGTATTTGCAGCATGATGACAGCTAAATCTGCTTTAGAAAAGCTTTTTTAGGTGTTGGTAACTGAATGAGCTTCAGAATAAGGTCATTTTCCTATCTAATGGCAGGATCTCTCTTTGGGAGTGAGTCTCTTATGACAAACAGGTGCCTTTAAGTGTTATAACTTTTGCCCTCCTCCTCTCCCCAGTTTCTTCCTGCTCCCCATTCCTCCCCACACACTGGTATTCAGGGAGCTGATAACCAGAGAACCCTGGAGGGGGATGCCAGAGAGCTTGAGGGGCTCGTAGTGCAAGACAGTACCATTCATTTCTGGGTGCTTATTTCCACTTAACCTAGGATGCTTCTGCCTGACAGGTGGTTTGTGATGTGTGAATTCAGTCAGTGGCTGTCAGTTTAGCTGGCAGAAGACAGGTGTCCACAGCCCATCAAAGCAGGGGACAAGGTTGAATGCATCATGGGGATGGGAATGAAAGCAGATCTCTTCGGGTCAAGGTGACGTGTACTGGTAGGCCTGGTGTGCATTGAAAGTCTGCTATCCTTGTCTTCCAGTTGGAGAGAGAAGTGCACTCTCATGACACCTTCCCTTATTGCTAAACTTCTTGTTAAAAATGTTAAGAGTTAAAAATACCTCAGATGTTTCCTCTACAGGCACGGGAATGATCTGAGCTATAATAACGTTTGCTTTGTTCCTCCTGCTCCCCTTCATCCTCCTCCTTCCCTTTCCACCCCACCCAGATGGCTGGGGTTGCAACAGACAAAGGCAGCAGCCCTGCTGATCCCTCTTTCAACCCAGCTATTAGCATCTAAGAACAAAAGCAAACAGGACTGGCTTGCAGCTTAGCCCTTTACAAAGGAGCAATAAATGGACTCTCGTGTATAGGATAAAGCAAATTCTGCCTTGTCTTTTGTGAAGAGAAGACCTTTCTGTGTTTGAAATGCTCTGAGCTGAAGGGAGTGGAGAAACCTCAATCTGCATGGCAGTAAGTCCCATGGTCGCTGGACTTTTCGTTAGCTGTGGGTTCTGCATGCTCCCTGTTTGATAGGGAACGCTGCACCTCCTTAGTCCCCTGGAGCAGGTAGGAGGCCCTGTTGGGGGAAGAAGGTAGTGCTGATGGAGGAGGAAGAGTCTGGGGACACGTTTTAAACAGTCAATTTGAAAACAAACCAGAAAACACGAAGAGAATTTGAGATGTCTCAGATGATGGGGTCTGAAGGAGAGTCAGCTCAGCTCCCCAAATCTGGTCACTTTTCCATCTCTATGTTCTATCTTTCCTGAGGTGTTAGATTTCTTCTAATTATGGAGCTGCCAGCCGTAAGGTACTGAATCAGAGGTTTCTTATTAAGGATCCCTTTTGATGATATATGCAACCACAGTTTTAATTGTGCACCACAGTGGAGTGGCACACCACACTGCAGAGGTGTTACAGGGTTTGCTGTGAGGACTTGAATGGCAGTTTCAGTTGTATGCCACAGTGGTATTTATTGCAGGGTCTTTTGTGAGGGTTGACTGGCTTTATGCCATTTTTGTCTTCACAAAGAAAGCAGTGCTTTCTCATGTGTGTTTTTACAATAAAAACCAAGTACTTTCACCATTTGAAAATCAGCATTTGCCAGCAGGTACCACATGGGGGGGTGTCTGCAATACAGGAAACTCCCTTTGTATTTTAGTATGGGAAATAACATTAATGACCTGGGCTGCCACATAGGTAAATACTGCAAAAGTGTTGCAGCGATGCAAACAGTGACTTTTCTGGTGTGACTAATGTATATAGAAATAGTGTCCGGTGGAGACTTTCCAAAAAAGATACATCAAAAAGAAAGCTAAGAGTAAAACCAGCGGGGATTGGGGATGCCTGCTTTTAGGAACATCAGAACAAAAAATACGGGTAAAAGGAAATCCCCTTGCTGTCTGCCTGGGATTGTTTGCCATTGATAAACTACTTTCTTGAGATGTTGGTGTAGCTCTTAACACTTCATTGTTCCCCTTTTTAACAGCTTCATGACCTGTTTAATTCACGCACACTTAATAAGTATTGTTTCAAGCAGCGTATCAGTTACAGCCCACTGCCTCTTCTCTTATTTGCTTAATGTGTTTATCCCTTGCTCACCCTTGGTTAGCTCTTTCCTTTGCCCTTTCTATCTGCTGATCCTTTTTATTCCCTAAACATCCCACACATTTCCTGAAACACAGACACCCTGGTGAGGCTGTGTGCTGTTCCTTGGCCCTTGAGGTAGCCCAGGCTGCAGCTGTGCCTGCTCCTTTGTCAGGCATGCAGGGAGGCTGAGAGGACTACATGGGTCTGGAGCTTTGTACCTGCATAGAATAAGCTTTAGGGCAGCTGCTGGCTGCCCCAGAAATTGCAGTGCCTTATGGTGCTCCCTTCTTCCTCTTCTGAAATGTGTGATCATCTTCTCTTACTGCCACTGATTTTCCCAAGTGACACCTCAACTAAGTCCCAGCTGTGGACTTGTAAATTTTTCTTCATCATGCTCACATTCTACAGTGGTGTTTAAAAGTTCGTTCCTTCCTTCTGCCTCTGTTCTTACTTCCATTTGCCTTCCATCCTCAGTGCACACATTGCTGCCTGACACTTGTTTCCTTTTCTTACCTAAAAATAATTACTTTCAGGCCGACTTTCAGCGCTAAGTGTCCTTCCAGGCCTGCATGCCAGGACACCAGTTCTTAGATTATGTGTTAAAAGAGGAAAGGCAACAAATAACACTCATCAAATCTGACATATATGTTTAGTAGAAGCTATGGAAATTAAATGAGTTGATGCAAAAGTCCCTCTTTGTGCTTTGTTTTATTTGGGTTATTACCTCCTTAGGGAAGGATGACTTGATATATGTGTGATGTACCACAGGGCCTTTTCCTCAAATGATTCTGGAGCCATTAGAAAGTGATAAACAATAAGCAACATGCACAGGAGTCACTCACCACCAAAATGCAAGTGTGTCTGGAAGAGAAGTGGCAATGATTTCACAGCAGCACAGCTGGTTTGGGCAGGGAGGGGGAAATACTGATGGAAATTGGAGGGGATGTTCGGGTAAGGAGAATACATTCTTAGACCTTGGTGCGTAGCCAAAGCACCCAGCATGACATGCTCCTAGACTTGTGGCAGAAGTGGCCCAGGACCTGTAGTAGTCCAAATCATTAATGTGCTGCTTTGTAGTCTTACTGAAAGGATGATTCTTGCAGCAGCACAACTCCTGGGTAATGTACACGCCTCTGGGGAAGAATGCTGCCTGTGGACCTGGCCCCACTGTTTCCCCAAGCGAGTTCACTTTTTATTTTTGGATGCTGCTTTGGAAGGAAAATACTGGTTACTCTCATCCCATGAGATTTCAGGAGTTCCTCCCTCATGGTGTTATGAAAAGAGTAGCTATTCAGAGGAAGACTAAACTTGGGATGCTAAAAAAAGTTATGAGAGGCATTTTTTTTTAAAGCGCATTCTCTGGGATTGGTGGGCTCTGTCCAAAACAGACACCGCATTCAAAGATATGCCTTTTCTTCGATCAGTGCTAGCATTTACGTAGTCTTGCTGCTGTCTTTTTTAAAGGACTAATTTATTCTGTGATTTAATGTGATTGGTTCTGAAAAGTGGTCTTATGTCACAAAGCAAAAAAAGGCTAAATGACATTTGGTCTGAATTCAGCATCTTGTGAAAAGGCAATATATAGGATGTGCAAACCTTTGGCACTCCTCTCCCCATTGGTACTGCTGTCTGCAATGAAGGATGTTGTTTTGGGAATGATGGGTAGGAGGAATGAAAAGAAATGGGCTCTCTTCTGGACTTTGGGACTATATTGAGTGGCTTGCACCTGGTCATAAATTCACATGGCCCCTAGTAAAAGGGGAGCAGGTTCTTTTCTTTTTTCTGAAAACTTGCTTGAATTTATGTGCAATAGAAACCTCCTGCAGGCAGGTTGGTTTTGTTTCTTTCTTTTGCATTTGTGTGTGAAAAACAGTAGAATATTTTAACCAATATTCTTACAGGAACTGACGTGGCTTGGTTCTATCTGATTCCAGGAACTCTCTCTCCGGACAGATATGATGGTGGATTCACTTTGACATGCACAGTGGAGAGGGAGCCAGTGCCTCCTCCCTTGCATGGGTGGCCTTCAAACAGACCTAATTACTTCTGGTTTTGCATGAAATTGATTTCCATGCAAGGATGCTGAGTTGCTGTGTGCATTTCTAATGGCTTTTTTCTCTTCTCTCTCTCTCTCTTTTCTATTTCTGCTTTCTGCTTGCCATGAAAACACCTCGACAGATGTCAGTCATATTCCAGGTAAGTGTTGCTTTTGCTGAGCTGAAAGACTGCTCTTTACAGTGTGGTGGTGGGCAGAAAATCTCATCTTGCTTCCTGAGAGCGCACAGAACAAATCTTCATACTGGACATCACAGGGTCTAGATTGCAAAGTCTTTGCAAAAAGGAGGGCTTAATAGTATCAGAGGTCACAAACTTCCCTCTTCAAAGAATGCACTGTGTTGGTCAGTTAAAGGGATGTTTTCTGCATGAAAAATACATTGAAAATGGTTTCTTGTGTTGCTAATTACCTGGCATTGAACACTGCATTATATACAGTTTATTTCTGATATATCTGTGTGTAGTCTAGCGTACAAATATAGTTCAGTCATTTTCCTTCTCCAACTGCAGTCTACTCCATTTGGTAGTCCACTGACAACCTGTTGAGTTTCCTTCCCTCTGACAAAGGGGTTTATTGTTGTTGGTTTAGGTTTTAAAACCCAATGAGTATCCTTCTGGCTGAATGTGGATGTGTGATCTTATTTAGGTATCAAAAGTTTACTGTATGACAGGGCAAAAATGATGAATTTAAAAGAGAAAAAAAAAAAAAAGAGTATGTGTTTTGTGTGCTTGTTTATCTGGGAAGTTTTTCTATCAGGAAGTATTTTACCACAGAGAACTTCAAACCTCCTTACCCATGATCCTCTTTCATTGCCAAAATGGTTTGAGTCCCCCGACACCAGCTGCAGGGGTATATTGCACTAGAGGACTTTACACTGTAGTCCACATCCTGTTTCCACTGAAGTTAAGAAACTAATTTTTACCTCATGCTCAGGGAGCCCCATGTGGCTTACCATTATGTGAAATGGCAGTGACAGCCCAGAAAAGCAGCTGACATTGCCCTGGCTGGAGTAGGATGATGGGAGAGTTGAGGCTATTTTCCGTCTCGGCTTTCTGCATAACTTTGACTAAACCTGACCTGGATCTGGAATGAGTTTTCCATTCAATTTGCTTCTTTTCTACACTTGGATAATCAGATTTTCAGCTGGCAAGAGTGGGGATGGAAGTGGCCAAATGGCAAATGCTGCCTGGCATGCTTGGAGAGAAAGGATCTCTCAAGTGTAACATTGAATCTTTTCAGTAACCCATGAGACTGAGAACCCTTCTCTGCCTCAGTCTGGGGTGTCCAGGAACTTTTGTCTTCTCTGGGCAGGATCTGACAGGACAGGCACCAAGGGCTCGGAGTCACAAGTGTCTCCAACAGATCCTGAAGCTGTTGGTGTCTGTGGCAGAGGAGGATGATTCAATTGGGAAGCATGGCCTTGCTATGCTCAACCATTAGCACACATGATATTCTGCCACAAACAAGCATTGTCTCGAAGAACATCACGGCCATCTCCGAGGCCTGCACAGTCTGCAGAGAATGATGGCATCAGTAGTAGGGGTCCAAGCAGAGGTGGCAAAACTAGGATAGGACTATGCTGCTGTTACTGTGAGCACCCTGGGGCGGTCCATCCTTCTGCTTCTGAATGGGCTCTTCTGCCCCACTGCCATCTTATTCTCATAATTTGTATGCTTGGATGTGCATTTTTTTATTCTCCCCATCACTCACACACATGTGTTCTTGTTCTCAGGACTGCTGTGTGCTTTCCCACGTGGATTTAGTCACATATGCATGCTCTTTTCCATGTCTTCTTGCACTCATCAGTATGTTTTCAGCCTGACAACTACCCACATATCATTACTAGGCTCTGTATCTGCTTACTCTCATGCAATCTAATCTCTCTGCGCTCCTCCTGGGGAGGATACTGTCACTGCTGCATAACTGGGCAGCAGTATGGACTACCAGGAGGGTTTGGTTTTGTACTTCCCCTCTCCCCGACTGTGCAGAGGCTTTCTTCCTGTCTGCCCGTCCAGCTGTCTCTATTGTGAGGACAGAGCCCTGGGCCCCTGTCAGAATGGTTACTTTAAGCATCCACTGTTTGCAAGACAAATTATGGATTTTATGAGCTAGTGGTAACTATTTATCCACAGGCAGCAGAATGGCTGTAAAGAGACCATTGATTAACTGAGTATTTTTTATTGTGGAATATACTGGTTAGAACTAATTCCCTAGTAAGAGTAGGTAGCTGTAAATAGGCTGAGGCTGGCAGCAGTGGGAACCACAGAGCTCTGCTGGGTGCAGTTCCTGCAACGTACAAAGAAGCTGGTCTTGTTCGAAGTAAACAGAAATGTGTAGTATGAGCCTTTCCTGGCTGCATGGTCTTTGCTTGTGAAGAAGGGGTACTCCAGCAATAGGGGCTGGGTGTGCTATGCTCTTTTCAAGAGCCAACTGAAGATCCCATCTGGGTTATTTCACAACTGAAAGGAGTTTCTCAGATGTTAGCCTAGCAACCCTGCAAATATTATGTTCCGTGTCACAAAATAAGACTGCTGCATTGTAAGCAGCAAAGTCAAGTATTTAGAACTGAGCCCTGGAGTTGGGACTGTTACTGTCTGTACTCAGCTAGGTCACTGACTCACTGTGTCATGTAGAGGAGAAATAACTTCTCCTTTCAGAACTTCATTTTTCCCTTTGGGATTATAGCTACAGCCTCACCTCCCCTTCATAACATGCTTGGAGTTCTTGGGCTGAACATTATGGGGATTAAGAGCCTTATTACAGAGGTTAAGTGCCTTTCTTGGGGAGCAGTATGCAGCACAGACCAGAATGGATGCCCCTGTCACCTCTGCACAATATCTGCCCCTTTCTTTGCACCTTCTACTCATTGCCAGTGGTCTAGGCTGTGGAAGACAAATTGTTGGGAAAAAACAAGTAGGTCAAGGGGCAAGTCCCACTTAGGTTTTTTAATAGAAGACTATGTGCAGTAGAAAGAGCTAAGTATGGATCCGTGGTCTTACGGTGACTGGAACTGATGCCTGGGAGGTGCCAGAGTTCAAATAGTGCTTTTCCTATTCATGCCGTGTTTATCCACTTTGTGGGGGAGATATGCGGATGTTCAAGGCGAGAAGGCTAAGAGATGAAGTTCTGGGCAGTTTGCTGTCACAATTTTACTGCTGACTACAGATTGCATGAAACTGAATGGACACAACTCAGTAGAAATGACCTAGTTATCTGGGGCCCCGAGGAAAAACTAGTTCTTGTTTGCCTGAACAAAGCCTTTGTAAGGATACAGAGATTCGTGAAGGCACAAGCATGCAAACACTTTTTTGGTCCAGCTCTTTAATCTTTCAAACCACATCTTTTAATGCTTCTTTCCTTTCTTCGTGTCAGAGCTGCTGTTTTCCTCTGTCTCCCTAACTCCAAATCGTCATTTAAGCGTACATGTATTACTTTCTTGAAGCTGAACTCTGCTTTTTGGGCATGAAAATGTGTGAATTGTATTTGAACCCATCTGAAGTTTCCTATTCATAGAGGGTACTAGGTAAAATTAAGAATCCACCCATGCCTTTATCTTCAGTTCCACTCACACAGGTGTTTGAAACCGCTTTGTGAAGACTTACGTTCTTCATCACAGATACTACCATTGTTTTTATTCTTGCATGTTCTTTGCACAGGCACTGTCCTCAAATCGAATTCTCTTGCACTAAAACATGTTGCCATTTGCAGCAATATGGCAGTAGTGATCACTGGGGTCAGAGCAAGAATTCTTCTAGCTCAGAAGTATTTTTTTATGACAATAAGAGCTTTGGAAGAAGTTTAAGAAACTACGTTAGCATTGGTTTTGTCCTGATACACTTGTGTGGTTTCTGGTAGTCACTGTTTTAAGGATTTTCTGACCTGATACTGCATCAAGATCACGGTGTTGTTGCTGGATGTGTTTTCTCTGGACATGTCCAGTCTTTTTCTTAATCCACTTATGTTTTTTAACTGCACAATATCCTGTGATAACAAGTCCCATTGTTTAATCATTCAAATGTGGAATGTGCTTTTCGCTTATTTTTTACACCTGTTACTTGAGAATTTCATTTAGTGACTCTTTTTCCTTGTGTTCTGACAAATAGGGGAAAAAATATTCCCTGTTCACATGGTTTGTATTATTTGGGATTTTACCTCTATCATGTATGTTCTCAGAGATGTCTTTTCCAAGCTGAAGAATTCTATTCCATGCCTAACAGTTCTTCTTTTCCCAACTTGTGCACCCACTTGATCAGGTGCTTTGATTTGCAGTGGTACACATCATCTTATGCATCAGCAATAAAATGCATTCACCCTCAGGTCTTGCTACCTGCACACATTGTTTTGTGCATGTGGCCATCGTTGTGAATGCTCTCATGTTTATTTTGATGCTTTCAAACACCACTATGATGTTTGAAAGCACGGAATAGCTTTCCTACAAGTATTCTGACATTGCAGCTCTCCCTATGTGAATATGTATAGGAATATGCCATGTGCAGTGTCAGAATACTGTTTCTGCTATGGGGGAAAGGAGTTAGGATTGTTTGATCACTATTTCTGCCCAGACATGGTGGGGTAATTGACTTCCTCTTTGGCCTCTACCTTGTGCTTTCATTGCTTTGATTACTCAGAGTAGGTGCCACTCGCCCTGACTCACTGCCCCTGATAACAACAAAACCTATCCTAGAACTACATAGCCGAGGAAGCAAAGGGGATGGAAAAGAGGAGCTAGCACAGCTGCTGTGTGTAATTGGATTGGAAGTGGGCCTCCGGCTACAATAACAAAACTGCACTCCTGGCTGGCCTCACTGCTGGGGCCTGCGAGGAGCCCCTTGGCTGTTGTGCATATCATGGTTGAATCAGACAAAAATGACTGCTCCCCAGTTTGTGCTGTGGCTTTGCCCAGTTAGAGAAAACAGGCACCATGTGTGCCAGCAGTCAAGGAATCAGGTCAGTCCTCTTGGCAAAGCTGACCTATCAGGTAAGAGATTCCATTAGAATGATTTTTTTCTCATCTGTTATTCACATCTCTCAAGACAAGGGTTTTGCTTCTTCCTCTGAGTCCCATCCTTTGGCCGTGCTGGAATGTCCTATTTTTGGTACATGGGGACCCTTAGGGAGTCTTCTTTGTTCTTTGGGTTTAAGAAAACCTCAAGATGCCTTCTTTAAGAAGGACCACATGGGAGACAAGGGACTTGTCAGTTCTCCTGCTAACTAAAAAAGAGAACTGCTGATGGAACTTCCCATCTGAGCCTCAGTTTGGAGGCTTATATGGGAAAAAAGGCCTATTTCTTAAGGAATTACTAGTTTCAGGAAATTAGGAATGGAGGTGTAAACAACAGACTCCATTACTCATCAGAGTGCTCTTCTCCATAGATGTCATTTTATTTTTGCAAGAATCCCTGGTTTACATGTTTTCTTCCTTTACGTGATTTCTCTGCTGTAAAGGATTTGAGGCATGATGCCCTGCTTCAGACATACATTAGTCCTGGCCCTGTTATTGTTTAAATGGGTCATGGAGCCTGGTATCCAGGAAAGGATCCTCTGTCCTTGGGGAGAGCTGGGCTGCTGCTGCTGCCTGGCAGTCTCTCTTCCCATTCATTAAGAGCTTTTGGGCTTATAATCTGGCAGCATCATTAAAAGGGAAATACTGAGGCTGCCCGTTTTAACAGAGCAATTCAGCAGTGCACACACACCCAGGCACATGGGCACACCCCCAGAGCATGGGCCCAATAACACAGGACAACCTATAATTAACTAGATGAAGGAGTCCATCTTCCTTTGTTGTTGCAATCAGTTGTCACTCTCAGTGTTCTGTGTTCTCCCCACCTTCTTGGGTTTTGTGGTTTTGTGCCAAGTATCCAAATGTGGTGCTGGGGAGAGGGGGAACCACAGTGGGGGCTCGGTTCAAACTGCCTCTAAGGTTTCCTTCATTTTGTTTTCCACTCTGAAAATTGCCCCTGGTAAATTCTTAAAGATGAAGACTGCTGTTTGACTACATTGCTCTTTCATACCACTGTACTCTGAAGCTAGTTTTAGAAATGTCCTTCTGGCTTTGTAAGAATCCAGTGTTGGCCCTTGATACTTTGTACAATTAGAGCCACTTCATTTTACTATTTCAATATAGATGGTTCACAGTTGGTTTTTCTTTTTAATGTAGTTCTTTGAAGTGCTACATTGAGATGGAGGATGGTTAATATTAACCTTTAAGAAAATAATATTGGTAGTAGGTTAAAGAAATACCAAAAAACCTCCCAGACCTGAATAGGAAGAGGCAGTTGTGGCAGGCATAAGTCATGGCCAGAGAGCAGAGTTTATATGTGTGTCTGCCCTTGGCAATGGACGTATTATTTTAATAACAAACCAACATTCTGAAGAAACAAGCTACTTTCTCTTCACATTACTTCTGAAAGTCTGCAGGAGCTGAGGCTCCAGAGGCTGAGCACAAGCAGATGCTTATCATTATCTAAGAGACTTGTTGAGAGCCTTTTTCTGAAGCCATGCACTTGTCCTTATTGTCACTCACATTTGAAGCAAGTCACCAGATTCCTGACTTTGACAAAAAAATTCTTTGTGGGCAGATTAGCTATTTATTTTGAGGTTTTCCTAAACCTTTTCTGGAGAACTTGCTACCCACCATTTTTGTTGGGCAGCAGTTATGCCCAGCCAGTAGATTATTATAAGAATGACCAGATTGGTTTAGAAAAAGCACACAACTCCTTGACCACTGTGGCTCATGCAGGTTTGTGTCCACGTTTTTCCACTTCTACACTGGCTGGGTAGCCAGAAAGGCTTTAATCAGGGTTTCTTGTTGAACAAATCTAAGATTAAAAGGAAATCATGTTTAACCTGGATTTAGGTGGACACTCAGATTTTCTTACAGGATTCCACTGGAATGGGATAGCTATTGGCACAGACAGTGGCTGTATATGTGAATAACATGCCCTTCATTAAGCATCCTGACCTTGCTGGAAGCATTCCTGGCTTTTATGGTTGATGCCTCAGAAACATGGTGGTAGGTGTCCCCCAGATCTGGCAAAATCTGGTCTAGTTTGCAGATCTGAACAGTTCTCACACCTCTTGCACTGGTTTGTTGGATGCCCCGTTAGTTTACTGTAGTCCTATAGCAAGTGCTACTCTGTGCCACCTTGAGATGACTTTGACTTTCATGATTTGAAAACGCTTTTAGTATCTTGTCATATCTTGAAACTGATGTAAACGTGAGACAATGATGTCAGTTCACATTTCCTATGTTGATTTTACGTGACTAATTTGGGGCCTTTGTTAACATGCTGCAAATGTCACAGATTTTAGCTCTCAATGGTTGAAGGTTTGGGTTGTTAATGACATTTTGTTGAAGATAAATACACTCATTTTCACTCCTACTTTAAATTGCAAGGGAGGAAAATTTTCAGATGAGCAAAACTGATATTTTATTATTTATACCATTATTCAAGCTAATAACGAATCTGGAATTTTGTTGGTGCTAAAATAAGGACCTGTGACAGTGGACATCTTAAGACATAATTTTATTTTTTTTTTTGCTGTGTCTCCAAGCCCACCCTCCTTTTTCTTCCTATTTTAAAAAGGAAAAAGTAGCACTGGGGGAGGAGGCGCATTCTTTTTCATTAATCTCCCTACTTCCATTGCTCAGTTGGGACTGGAGAATCAAGATGTACATACCATACCACTGCTCCTGTTATATTTCAAATTTGTCAAGAAGCGGAAAGAGTCAGAACATTTCTTAGGGAGACTTTCTTCTGCAGGCATTTGAACCAAGGCCAACCCAGGGGCCAGAATGGTGGGTACATTTGGGGGGTACTCCAAGTCCAGGTCTGCAGGTGAAGGGCTCTAGGCTTCACCTGGCTGATGTGCCCAACGGATAGGGCACACAGCATTTGCCTTCTGATAAAGACAAAATGGATGTTGACATTCCTGACATTTTGAGATTTTTGTAGTCCACCGGCCTCAGAGGACTCAGTGAAGGGGTCTTGCAGTATGATTTAGGATGTTTAATGCAGGCTTTTGCTTTGAACCCTCTCTGGAGGTTTCTCTTAGTCAGTGTCCCATCTCCTGTCAGTGTGACTCCCCATCAGTATGCCATCCCCAGCAGCTGCACCTATTGGTGCTGTGCCCCTTAGCCATGGCTTTCCTTCCCCATGGTGTACGTGGGCTCAGGCTTTGGGAAACCCTATCTGTGCTCAGGATCGATGTCCCCTTGATGTTCGGCCAGCTTCAGCTGCATGTCATACTGATACCTTCCTGCCTTTTCTCCTTTTTCACCATTGGTACAAGGTGTCTGTGCTCTGTGGGTCCTAACAGTTATACTTTTGTCATCTTGGTTTTTGCAGTGCTTTTTACAGTGACTTTCAAGTGCCCATTTAGTCAGACCTAAGATTTTCCTACCAAGAATGATGGGGTCAGTGGTCATAAGTAGAGACAAATTCAACCTACTGTACTAGCTGAGCAAAATGAGACAGTAAAATTATATCTTGTAATTTAGACCAGAAATATGTCCTGCAGTATCAAATCTGCTGTTTATTTATAGCAAAAAAAAAAATATCTAAACCTATGTTGTGTTTCTGATTATTTTTTTAAATCCACATTAATCTTCAAGAACATTAAGATATTTGCATTCCTTAGACTGTACAATTATTAATCCCCTTATCTGGTTTGGAGTTCTCTGTGGGTAAACGTATTCTTGGGATGATATGGATGTTAGATTTCTCCAGCAGGCGCAAAAGGAAAATACAAAAGAGAGAGAGGAATAAACAAATTCAAACTCAGCATGCTGCTTGTTGAAAATTCTCATTCTAATAAGTTCATTTGACCTCTCAGTCTCCGTGAAATTAAAAAAGTCACAGCCCTGTTTGGTTAATAAACTGACTTAAGATGGAGAGTGTGTGTGTGAGTGCATATGTGCGAATCAAAATCCCTGGCATACTAAGTGCTGCGAGAGGTAGATGTGGAGAAGGAATCAAGCTAAGGAAAGAAGGTCAGGGGATCAAGTCCGAAAGGGGTCACCCACAGCTTGAGTGGGTAGGACTTGATTTTTGTTATCTTAGTTCTGTGATGTCATGTGTCACAAAATTAACTAATGGATCAGTTGAGACTTAATGGATTGGGCATGAATATATATAAAGTAGTATCAAAACAATATTTGTATGAATTCAGTTGTACAGTATTCAAATTGTAGCCTATTAGTAGTTCAAATTCTAGCCTATTTGAAAATTTAGGCTAGGAATGAATTTGAATTGAAACAAGCAAGGTTTATGCCAGAGAGAGTTATCAGTCAGAGACTGGAGCAGCCCAAGTGACCACCACAGCTTCATCTACAGAGTGGCTGTCACTGCTGAGGCGAGCTATGCTGCTTTCTGAAACCGAAAAGTAGCTTTAGCTATAAAGCCACAAGGGAACACGCTGCTCTCAGAAGCTGAATGTTTAGTTCTCCCCAGAAAGAAAATGGAGTAGTATTAAAAATAGGTTACAGGTAATTTTTTTACTCCTTGGCAGATCTGGTGTACTGGTGCCTAATTGATAAGTGCTAGCAGTGTTGATTCGCTCTAAAAATACATGCCAAAGCCATCACATTCAAGAAGGAGGATAGCTTTGTGTGTGTGTATGTGTTTAGCCCAGATGTTTTTTCTGAAGCAGATGTGGTGGGATCATGGCCTCCCTTTCACTGACCACTGCAGCCCTGAATTTTAAATCTGTAGCTGAGAAGTATTTTTATAGCTCTCCAGCAGAGTGAATGCTCCCTGCAGAGCTCCAATGCTTTCCTAGCCCATTTAGCTGTACTGGTGTGCAGTGCCTCTGGAATCGCTCCCCAAGGGATATGGTGAATGTCAAATACACTTCTGCAACTACCAACAGTTTTTTTCTACCTAAGACAGACGCTTTCCTGCTCAGTGTGGAAAGCAGTACCTGCATATGTTTGTGTCCTGCATGCTACACCCATACTTGGTCTAGCTCAAGTATGTGAGCTCCAATCCTGGAGACCAGTGTGCATGGATATGGCTGTTTCTTTTTCTGGTTTGTTCTTTTTTTCTTACTTCCTATCTCTCTTTCTCTCTCTTTCAAAGGCCTCTCACACCTGATGATGAGTGAACAAGGTAAGTCATTTGATTTTCTCTTTGTTTCAGTCACTGATCATGAAGGAGCTTTGTCCCTGCTGTTTTTCTGGGCTTTGCATGACAAAAGCAACTAAGCCTAGTGGGTGCCAGTCAAGCCATTTGCATTTTTTCATGTGTCCCCTGAGCCATGGCTACTTGTCAGCCTGGGACCCAAGTGCCGAGGAGGGAGCATGAAACAATTCTGTGGACAGTAAAGCGGTATGCATCCCCCTTTCATGCAGTCCACCAACTATTTTATTTTGCCATTTCCTTCTTGTTTTGCCAGCTGTAATGATTCCCACTTCTGCAGGGTAAATACAGACCTCAATGTGGGTCTTTCTTTTTCAGAGTGCAATTATTAAAAAAAAAAAAAAAAGTAAATAGCCCTCATAGCATGATTCTAATTCATTGTGAATCCTGAGGAAAATTGCATATAATGGCCTGTAAGTCCTGTGTCTGCAATTTAAATCGTTCAAATATGCATAGATCAGGATGGTTTAGAAAAAGAACAGGGCTCCCCCCACTTTAGGCTACAAATGAGATCTAGGACTGTATCAGAGTTCACATTTTAGTACCTCAGCCAGGACTGTGTTACAGATCTATTGGATGTGACATGATGGGATCATTAGTACCATTTTGTATTATGGGCGTATTCTGGGGAGCAAAAGCTGGTAAGGAGAGGTGAGGTGAGGAGAGGTGTGATTCTGTTTCTCTCTGGCAGTGTGAGTGTCTTGCCAACATGATGGGGAGAAGTTAGGGAGCACTGGTGATGGAGTTAGCGCTGGTGATGCGCTCTAGTCTTGCAAATGCAGGAGTAAAATGGTTGAAGATATAATGCGAGGTGTGTGCACATGGTGCACTAGAAAGACCAGACCAGATGTCTGTCTGTGGGGAGAAAATGTGAATTTTGACTCTAAATCCTGCTGAGACTTTCCTAAGCTAGATGTACACAGTAGTGCTTTTACCATTAAGTGAACACGTTTCTGAGGTTAGACAGTCCAAAGAGTTAGTAAGATGCAATGTAGTGCCTCTGAAGACTCAAGAGTAATTAGGTGTTGAATGAAAGAGATATAGTTTCTATGTATCTCAGTGGAATGTGGAAAAGCTTAGGATATAATCAGTTTTTATTCTGTAGTTCAAGACAGCTTTCACCTCTGAGGTCATGAAAGCTTAGGAAGCAATCAGAAGTGAAGTTGGGGCTCACTCTTCACTTTCTGTACTGCTTAGCATCCCTATTTGGGGAAAGATAGGTAAAGAGGGCTCTTTCTGAGTGCATGTCAAGACTATGGTATTTGGCATGTGGAGCATCTAGCTAAGCTCTGGGCAACATTGAGTTCCTCCTCTATCCCTACTTACTGCTCAATTGGACTCATGGCTCTCTAGTCATACTTGTTGAAGGAGCATCCAGCAGATATGCCCTTCAGCATGTCCTAGTTCCTCAGAATACAGCTGAGTATGGCAAGCCATTGACAAAGAAAGGATAATGGCATGTTGGGAGGGATCAGTACAGCTAACTTGCATGGCCACTTTTATTCTCGGTAACACTGAACATATCTTTGTAGCAATCTGTGTTTTAGCACTGGATTATATAAACAGATGCACTTGGCCATTTAAATTACAGATAGCAACCCAGCTTGCTCATGAAGACTTGCATGACCTCTTCAGGCCTGTATGATTGTCATCAGCCCTTCTATACTCCCTTGCCTGGCAAAAAAATGTGAAAACTATCGGCTTCTGGCAACTGCAGCCACCCATATTTATCCATGAGGCATCAGGGAACAGTGGCTTCTCTTTTTTTTGCCAACCAGCTCACAGATATTCCCTTTTGATAAATATTTACCCTCTATAAAAATATAATGGATATAAACTATGTAAATGTATATGTGTGAGTAAATATGCAGTGTCAACATTATATACAAATACATTAGCCCTGGTAGGTAAAATGTGTTAAGCAAATATACTACCATGAGATTATTATTTTTTTTCTGTCCTACTCTGTTGTTTCCCTTGCTATTTTGGTTTTGACATGGAATGAGGCATATCACTGTAGTGCTATTGCATGAGGGGTTTGCATTTCTCAGGAGAAAATCAAATTAAAGCCAAAGAGCTTAACAAGGCAGTTGCTGGTTGTACTGTCAGTTGTTTAAGCCTTGCTTTGTGCTTTAGTTGTGGTGTGTCTCCTGTTTTTCCCTTGAAATTGTGTTTTGTTGAACTTGGTTGCTACATAAATATACTCATTTCCTTGTATTTGCAAGTATGGCCAGTGACATAATTTTCTGTTTTTTGTGCTTCCTCCTTTTCTTCTCTTTTGCCTCCTCCATGATGGACACCCTTGTTGTTCCTCTTCTTAACTGGACACACACCTTCCTGTCTGTAGGTAGAAGTAAAGGTAGAGATTGCATTCTTTCTAACATTTCATTGCTTGTAAAATGTTTGCCAACGGACAAATTGTTTTTTTATGAATGTGGTTCGTGTTGGAACTTAACGCCTTTACTTTTAAAAGTCTCTTAATCTTTTGTATTGAATTATGGAAGAAATATTTATTAAGATGAATCCTTTGAGGCCTTCTTAACAGATGTTATTTTCTCCGTGTTCACACCAAGTATGGACTGTGCAGTGTCAGACTGTCTGTAACTGGTGAGGTTGGGGTGCAAAGGGACCGCCAGTTCAGTCAAAGACAGAGCCAGAGGCCAGTGAGCTGGTAGAGCTGACTCTCTTGCACTGGAGTGATGACACTGCTGGGAAGTGGGACTTGGGCTTGTCCAGTACCCTTCAACAAAGGAGGTGTTTGAGCTATCATTTCTCCTCTCAGCTCTGATTCCCAACCTCTCTGTTAGTGAAAAGGCGTTTTTCAAAGAGAAATTGAGTTGCAATAAGCTGAAGAGGAAACAGAAATGATCAGCACCGCTAAACAGAAGGGTCCATTTCCTTTGCAGCTCAGTACAGCACAGGGCATGTAAGGCTGCTCTGGGGCTCCAGCTTGCTCTTCAGCAATTCACACCTGTCTTTAGCATGCAGAGGGCAGTCATCCATCCCTAATCAAAACTGTCAAAAAGGCAAAATGCTGCAAACCTGCTGTGGGTCTCCAGTTGGACTGGAGGCAAGGGTGAAGATTAATTGATAATAGAAGCACTGCTCAAGGAAAATCCATTTCTTTGTCCTCTTTTCCAATGAGATAGATGAAAAGGCTGTTTTATGCTGAGGCTTACTCCTTTTCAACGAAGACACTGTTGAAGAATCCAATCTATTGATCATCATAATTTGAACACGTTGGAGGATGTTGGGTGTGCCCATGCCAATAAGACACTGGGGGATGAAATGACTAATTGTGCTGCTATGAATTTGGGAGGATATGAGAACTCACAGGATTTGTTCATAATAACTTTCCTTTGAGGCACAAGCAGCCTGTGCTCAGTGATCACTCCTGTAATGCCTGAATTCTTTGGAGGACAATGGCATATTAAATACTTTCTCTTCATATAATTCCTCTTTCAGGTGCCCTGCTTTCTTCTAACAAGTTTATATTGTTGAATTCTCTGTGATGGGGTGCATCATGTAACCAGTATTATTTGTTCTTCTTTGAGGTTGAAAAAATATTCCAGTAATTAGTTTCGTAGCTTTTCTATCCAAAGTTGGGTGGTGGAGGATAATACATAAGCTGTACTCAGAGCTATCTTCTTGTGTCTTGTGAACATCAGAACATAATAATCACATATATACACTGTAGGAAATGTGAGAACCTAAAGCTCTAAGCACACCATACAAAATGTTACTGTGCCTCAACACAGCTGGCAATAATTGAGTTAGCTGATGTATGGATTAGTGTGATTTAAGGGTCGATGCAGATCAGGGTGAGACTTGGGTGGTGTGATATTGGCTCATATTGCTCATTTTTTTTCTTCGGTGGCATTTGTGCTACAGGCCAGTCTGTGCAGGACTAAACTGTAAGTCTTTTCTGAAGCAAAGCTCCCAGTTGAGCCTGTAGAAATGAATATTATAATATATAGTCCACAATTCATTTGTATGCACTGAAACTTAATTTATTGTGTCATTGAGTGAAAATGTTTTGCTTCCCAGCTACTTGTAGTTTTTAGCTCTACTTACAGCAAGTGACTTCATCAGAGAGCCATCACTCTGTATGAAAAATGGCATATATTCAAAGGGCTCATGTGGTGTAATTTTGACCCATCCATGGCCTTCAGCTCACAGAGAAGGTGGTACCAGATGCCTTAGTGATTGTACCTGGAGAGCTCATCTTTTTTGGCATTCTTGTAGTTTTCAGTAAAAACCGGTAGCCACTCTGTGTCATGCCATATAGCCAAAGGATGTGATGTATTTGATTTCATAAAAGCTCTTCACAACGTATAGCAGTAATATAATAATAATAATCAATAACATAATATAATATAATATATAATTTGTTCTCTTGGACAGCCTTTGTTAAGGAAATGATAATTTGCCTTTTTGCTACCTTTCACCATTCTCTCATATATGTAGTGGCGTTTGTTTTACCATAACTCTTGGTTTGGATCTGGCTTCTACTGAGGTTCATGCCCCCTAAGGAAATTGGCTGTGTCCCTGGTGGGACTCTGCTATTTCTGGTGAATGAATCCTGTATCTTAGCAAAATTCACATTGACTTTAGTGGGCCAAGATTCACACAAGTAACTGAGGAGTCCCAAATGTCCTCTCTAACACAAAGGATGCCAGTGAGGTGTGGATGGTTTCTTGGTGTCCACACTACACCTCTGTAGCGCCTATGCAGTCTGCAGATTCCTGCTTCTCCTTTATGGCAGTGGCCTCCTTCCCTTCAACAGTAGCTGTGCTAGGGATGAAAAACTGCTCAGCTGCACACTCATTTTCAACATGTAGCAGGTTTTTTCTCAGGGAGAAAAGAGAGAGTACTCGCGTATTTCAGGGGTGGAACATTTTTTAATGCATGTTGTGTAGACCAAAGGCTACTGGAAAATTCCACGTGTGGTTCTCAGCATTGCAAAATCAGATTATCTCTCTTGGTCTTAACTGCTCTTAACCCAAGTAGGTCTTTTAAGTCTTGTAATGTTCAGCATTGCTCTTAGTGAACAGTGTGAGGTTGTTATTTCTTTGAATTGTTCAATAATATTGATCAGGAGATAATGGCACAGAAAAAATGAAATAGCATTTGCAGGCTCACATAGAAAGAAACGACTGGACCTTACTGATCTGGAAAATAATTTTGAGGAGTTCTTCACCAGTAATACCATTAGGATTTGTATTGGCTTGTATCAGAAACAGTGTGGCCAGCAGGACTAAGGAAGTGATTGTCCCCCTGTACTCAGCGCTGGTGAGGCCACACCTCGAATACTCTGTTCAGTTCTGGGCCCCTCATTACAAAAGAGAGAGTGAGTTGTTGGAGTGGGTTCAGAGAAGGGCAATGAAGCTGGTAAAGGGACAGGAGCACAAGTCTTATGAAGCTGAGGGAACTGGGATTGTTTAGTCTGGAGAAAAGAAGGCTCAGTGGAGAGATTGATGTTCTCTACAACTACCTGAAAGGAGGCTTGAGCAAGTGGGGTGTCAGTTTCTTCTTCCAAGTAACAAGCAATAGGACAAAAGGAAATGGCCCCAAGTTGTGTCAGGGGAAGTTTAGATTGGATAGTAGAAGGAATTTCTTCCCCAAAAGGGTTGTCAAGGATTGACATAGGCTGCCCAGGGAAATGGTTGAGTCCCCATCCCTGGAGGTATTTAAAAGACATGTAGATGTGATGCTTAGTGACGTGGTTTAGTGGTGGATTTGGCAGTGCTAGGTTAATGGTTGGACTCAATGATTTTAAAGGTCTTTTCCAACCTTAATGATTCTGTGTTTTCAAAGTGATGTGAATAAGTCCATCTGAGTGGCCAAGAGTTTATGCAAATGTTAAAATGAAACATCAGTAACAAATAATTTGTGCTGTATAAATATCTAATTACACAAGCAGAAGAAACAACACTACACTAATCTTGCCAGCCTTGGCAGTGTTTTTTAAGTTCTGCTTTGTCCTATAAAATATCTTAATATTTGGGTTTTAATGTGACTATTGTATGGTTTTGGTTTCTACAGTTATAGTCCTTTCATTAATACTTTTAAAATATTGGTATTGGGTTTGTTTTCATTTTGGTGGGGAGAAAATCCTGTATTATTAGAAGGATGGTGATTCTCAGTTTTAACTTTCCTCATAATGACTGTTTAACAAATAAATAATTTCATTTTATGGTTAGCAAATACCCAATTTGTAAAACCTCTTTAATAGAATCAGTGCCCCTTGAATGTAGATGTCCTTCTCCAGGAATAATTTTTTGTAAGCCAATTTTTGTTGCTGGTTTTATATTTTATTTAGGGAAGAAACAAATACTTCAATGTAATTCTTATAAGCCTAATTAGAGATGATTGATAGTTGATGAATTTCAAATGTAAGATACTGGGAACATTTCTGCAAGGCATTCATCCTATTTCTTTATATTCCAGAGGTGATGACATTTTCTGAGCTTTGGTGAATGGAGCCTCTTAAATGTTGAATATCAGCTAACGCAATGGAATAGATATCTTAGAAACATTTTTTGTCTTTACGCTTCTTCGTAATATATTTATGAAGATAGACAAATGAGAAAATAAACAGGACGTTTCTGTAAATTATTTATTGCTTGTGCATATGAGCATGTGTGTTTACAAATAATGTGTTTAAATAAAATATTTTATAATGTGTTAAGTATTTTGTAGTTCGTAAGCAATTTATTTTTTTTCTTATACACTTTCTTTCTGCCTTATTTTAAAGCAGTTTCTCTCTAACGGCTGAATAAACAGCTTCATTTGCCTTCATTTTTATTAAGAAGAATGGTTCCTGTGAGAGTTAAAGGCATTGTGGTCATGCTGTGTGCAAACAGGAGCTAAAATATTGTCCTTTTATGCTGTATTGTAGTCTTCTGGTATTGATGAGGCTCAGGTTTCACTCTGCCCAGAGAGAGTGTTTAATTGATATCATTAAAAGGCTTTTTTTTCTTCCACTGTTTTCTTCATTTGAGGCATTCAGTGATGTGTAGAGATGCAGAGGTAGCAAAATAGTCCATATGCTTTGTAAAAGGCAGACTAATAGCGCTTTTGATGGACATCTGATTTTTAAAGTGCTGTATCTTTCATTAAAATTTACATGGAAAGTAAGGACAAGCACAGTGACATGAAAGCTAATGCAAGTTGCACATCTTGACATAATAACAATCACAAGAAACTGGAGATCCCAGATGGCAGCTTGGCCTTTGCCATCCTTTTAATAAGCTACTAACTGCTAATTATTGCACTCTTATGGGCAAGTTAATTTACTGTTGACTCTTAAAGAGACATTGTGCCTTTTCTTGGCATTTAGGTTTTTCAGTTTAGATTTGAGAGTGTTTTTCCCCTGCAGACTGGAGTCCTTCCAAAGGACAGTAACAAAGAGGCAAAGAAGCAGAGAAGGAAATGGAACATAATAAGCAATGTTTTCTTTGATAATAGCAGAATATAGGTTGTGGGTTTTTCTAGGGCATGGGTTTAGAGCTGAAAGGACACCAGTATGTATATTAGATCCAGGATTTAGGGTTTGTATTTAAAAGAAAGCCCTTCCTGCAGAGTTAGTATTATTATTAAAAATAAACAGATGCCTTTCCCCTAAATAATTGAAGCTTCAGATTCTGAAAATGAGATAATCTGGAAATACAAAATCAAAGTTAGAGGATCATTTCTGTTGCCAGAGATGATTTGGAGATAAAATTTAAACTCATAGTCCTAAATGCTAAAACATCTACTGTATTTTTGGAAAAAAAATGTTAATTTTAATGTTACTTACCTGGTTGTCATAATACAGGGAAGGAGTGTTATCTGTAAACCATACAATTTTTTAAAGTGATCTTTTTCTTCTTCCAGTTGAAAGGGACATTTGGTAATGAGGCTGGTTGGGGAGAAGTTTTGATCTAAGAACCTATTTAGGAATGGAGGAACAGCTGCAATTTAAATGGACTCTAATTCTCACAGTTAATGCTGTTTTGTGAATGCATGATTCTCTGTGATAACATTTGGAAGGAGTGATGGTGGGTAATAGCTTATTTCCTGGGCTTTATGATAATGCAGCAAAGTAGTGATAATGCCATCAGGAACTGAAATAGACCCTTGTCACACACATCAGACAGCCCTGCAAAAATATAAAACTCAGTGGAAGAGGGGAGTTTCCTGTTTCAGGGCTCATTGTGGCCTTCTGTGGACAGCAGTGATAACACGATGGTATTAACACTTCAGAAAGTATGTGCTGTGTAAGCTGGATCTTATGCATTAAGAGTAAGCACTTAGAAGCAGCAGCCTTATTTGCAGTGTTTTACCACACAGTAAATATTTTGACTAGAGATTAGTGGATAACATGCCATACAAATGGTTGTAAAACTATTACTGTGAAGAAGGTCATGCTTTCTCAAGTCGTTTGATATAACTCACCCAGTATCGTCTCTGTCTAAGTCATATCTAATATTGTGTGATTTTTCTCCACGTCAGTATTCCAATCTTTGATTCTGTTTTTGGCAATGCACCATTGCTACTTGCTGATCTTCCTGTGATACCCACCACCTTTCATTTATTTGGTTTTACCTCTTCCGTGGAGCTAGAGCTCCTTCTCATGCTGGCTTTCATTTCCGCATTTGTTTCAAGAGCCTTGATAGTTCAGAGTGCACATATCCAAATAGAAATCAGTGCTGATAGTCTATGATATAAGGGAAGAGAATAGAAAACATCACTACAGATACCAAGAAATCAGCTGTGAATCCAGCACTCACAGATTGTAACATATTCAATTGCTTTTGAAGCCTTTTTGGTTTGAAATTTACGTTACAGATGACTTATCCTGCAAGTTGCTGTGCTGAAGGTACTGTGCTCCCTAAACAGCTGGCAAAGCCTATAGAAGTGAAAGGATTTTTTGCACCTGGTAATGTATTGTGTACCTACAGGGATTAAGACCCCAAATTCTGTTTTAGCAGGATTTTCTGTGAGATGTTGGTCTTATACTTGGTATGCTTCATATACCAAGAGGCTTGATGTAATGGTATTCTTCACTGCACTGCAAGGATTTTATTGTGGTATAACTGATATTGAAGCAGAGGAGATGCACTGATGTAAAAGAAATAGTGCAGGGAAGAATGTGGCTCTGAGACTGTTCCAACACTGTGGGATTCTGTATCATTCTTGCTAAATGACAGCTTTGATGCTCCTCTTGCTAAAGTAAAAGACTGCAAAGCATTTAATAGAAATGGTCCTTTACCATCACTACTTTGTGGGGAAAGGATTTAAACAGAACTGGTACTTTGAGAATTTGTGTACACAGTTGTCACCATTAAAAAAGTCAGTAGCATTTGCCAAGCAGTACCACACTGTGGTGCCTGAGATAGCGCTTTTTCTCCTACAGTAGAGCAAGGAGAATGTAGTATATGTAGGTAAGTGTTTACGATTTGATTCTGTCAATTGCATGCATGTTAATTGAGCTTTTTTCTCAAATCACAGGTTGATTGGGGAACTGCTTGTGGGTCAGATTATTTCTAAAGCAAAACACGATTCCTTTTAATTGACTAAATTCTTTGCACTGAAGACTCAAAAAAGCCCCATTTCAGTATTTGTTTTAAAATCATATGGCTCTGTGATTGTTAGTTGTAAGTAGTGGTAACAAAAATGTGTAATTTGAATGTTAAAATAATTGTATTTCAAAAGGAGCTGTGGTCTTGTTAGGTACGGTGGAATTGTATTAAGCCAGCGTTATAAAGCACACACCTTTATTCCCTCTAATTACTGGTATATTAATAATGACCAGGTTGATGATGAATGTGCTGATCACCAGCTGGGATCAGACAATTACATTTGATTATGTAAAGAGTTAGTTCCTATAAGCCTTGAAATATTAAAACTTGGCTAGAATAAATATCACTGAAGAACCTTTGTCTTTTACATGTGTATTCAGCTGCCAGTTCTCTGAGCAATTCTTGGTTCATTCGGTAATGTTGGGAATCAAACTGTGAACAGTTATTTTCCAGCCCTGTGAATGTTGATAAAAGGATCTTGCATAGCTGTTGGCTTGTCCTGTGAGGGGAGAGCACATCGCTGCATCGCAGCACAGGGATTACAGACTCTCGCTTAGTTCTGCATTAAAGATGCTGCAAGCTTTTATAAAAGCCAGGGCAGCACCTAGCATCACTGTGTATTTGCATTTCATGGCTCTAACAAAGGGCACACGCGTTTCAGGCACCAGTGCCTTTCAGGACTGACCAACTCCATCATCCAAAGAATATATTTATCTGGCCATTTTCAACTACACATATTTAATTTGGATAGTCTTACTCCACAGACAGTCTCAGTGAAATCTGCAGGCATGTAGGGCAAGCTGCTTTCTACATCTGTTTTTTGTCTCTCATTTTACCAGATTATTTTTTTTCCTCCAGAACTTGTTCATTTCCTAAATATCCATTGATTTATCTTTCCTCTATTGCTAAATTGCTGAAAAAACACATAACTTTTGTTCTTTGTCTGCTGGAATGCTGTCATAAAGAGTACTTTCTGCCATTGATCATCTGCAGTTTGAACAGAATATAATTTTTGCCACAATGTGACAGACCATTTATGCCAGACTGTGGAAAAATTCTTTTCCTAAAGTTGGAAAAATCAGAATGTACAGACTGTGAGGCTCTCTTTAGAAATGACTTGCTATACTTAAGGTACTCAACTCCAGACTTAGCATTTCAATTTCTCAGGCAATTTTTATATTACTAGATATGATACAAGAGACATCATTAGCAATATTTCTTTGCTACATTCTTGTACTTTATTTGTTCTATCTATTGACTCCATCTTTAAAATAGATGTGTTTTAAGAGAAATCTGTGGACTCTTCATTTCCTGCCATGGTGCACTGTATGTCCATAGTGGAATGAATGTATTAGGTGATGGATGTGCTTATTACATTGTCAACCAAAAATGCAGCTTTTTTCTGTTAGTGCCAGTTCCCTTTGACTTCCAAAATACTTCCCTTTTTTTATGTCTTTTTCTTGAGTGGGGGGAAGAGAAGAGTGGGGAGAAAATGTCTGATTTTCTTTCTTTTTGTCTCCTAAGGTACTTCTATTTAAGCCAGTATATTTTCTTACTAATTTTCTCCTTCAGGTGTTTGCTATCAATCTGCTGAGTTAAACTTTGTGCTATTCCATCAGGCAAGTTTGGTAAATGTTGATCAGTGCATGAAATCAGTTCTTAAATGGTTGCAAAATTGCCTTCCTTCAGACTGTTTTGATCACAAGGGCTTTCAAGTGTCAAAGTCATTTGGAGAACTAGATAGATAAAATGCATGAGCACTAAGCTTTTTCCAGGATAGAATAAATAAATGTGTTTTCTACTGTGTGCTCTGCCTTTGATAGTGATTTGTTAAAAGGGAAAAAAAGAAAGGCAATGATATTAAATATTTACAAGAGTGATTTAGTTGTGTAATCTTGTGCTATGCATCCCTGTTTAATAGTGAAATCAGCTACTGCTGAAGTAAATGCCATTAAACTGGTAGTGCTGTGAAGGTCACTGCCTATACAATGTCAAAGCAATTTATAGAGAATAATGATTTTTGTCGGCTTTCCAATATACCAACCTCCCTCCTTTTTGTCTTCTTTTCCAAAAATAACTGAAAAGAAATTTATTCAGGAATCACTTTCTCTCTGACTCTTCTCCCATCTGAGTGATTCAGGAGCTTGAAACCTCTCTACAAGTTTCCCTATTGCTGATTCCTTCTTTCTGGCCTTGAGTGCGTTACAGCTCTGTTTGCTGGGATTTCCAGTTGGCCATTTTTCAGCAGTTCTTTTTAAGAGATGCTGAATTATGACCTCCACTCTTATGAGTGGTTGCTTTTCTCCCCTGTGTTGTTTCCCGCCCTGTCTGTGACTCTCTTGAAAAACACTTTTTTGTGTGCTGATTGTTTGTCATCAGTAGTGTGCATGTAGTGTGCTGACATCCCACCAACCTCCTGTCCTGATAAGTGTCTTATAAATGCTTGGAGTACATTCCTAAATAGCGTCATGCTTAATGGAGAGGCCTCACAAGTGAGAGGTGTGTTCTTAACTCTTCAGCTTGCTTTCCCTGTGAATTGTCAGGGCTTTTGTGCCTCTGTGACAGTGGAGTGGAGACAAAAGCCCTTCACCACTGCACAAGGAGGGTGCTGCATTGAGGCTTACAGAGTGTCCTGAAAACAATACACAATGAGTACAAAACATTATCATTCAGCTTCACATCCATTCAGTAAGAAGGTTAATTATTTGTTTTCCTTGTTTTACAGTTGAATAAGCAGAAGCACAGAGAGATGGAGAGAGCTGGAGGGGAACAGGCAATAAATGTCAGAGTTCTCTTATCCGTTCCTGTTTCTGTAAGCACCAGTGCAATCTATCTTATAAACCACCAAATAACTTGCTTGTTCTACCAAGGACTCTCCCAATTAGATTCTACTTGCTAAAGCAGTTCTCTAAGAAGATTAAAACTGTATTTATCTATTGATAAACATGTACATGACCGTAGAAATTGCAATCATATTTTGCAAAGGGAACAACACATATTCTGTGTGACAAAAATCTACAGAATGAAAAAAAACATAATGCAGAGGTGCCCTAAGTATACTGTGTAAGGAATTTGCTGGGAAAGTACATCTGAGCACATGGATGTGGGTTTCTCCTTCGAAAGCATGAGTTTTAAGGGCATGTGGAAAAGAAAGAAGGTACTTAAATAGTCAAGGAATGGAAATGTTTTTTTTTCAGTTATGAGGAAGAAGGATGAATGTACAGCATCAGTAGTGGAAAGAGGGGGCAAATGGAATGAATGAGAAGGGAAGCAGAGAGCAGGGCAGCAGAAGGCGCTGTTACCTGGGAGTGTCCCAAATAAGGTGGTGGGAGAGGAATCTGCCATGAACATTGGTCTTCTGGACAGAACAAGGTGGAAAGATTGCACACTATTTTTTTGTGGAATGTTAGGCAGCTAGGTATTACTATTGATAACTTATTTTGGTTCTTTGAGTTTTTTGTTGTCTCATTCCACAGTGCACGCAGGAGGAGACTGAAGCCTTCATTTACTGACATGGCTTTTCATGGCCTTCAGGCCCATTAGTGGACCTTTTATCTGTTGTGAAAGAGGCTAGTTCAGCAGGACGTCTGGAATAGATGTGCATGTGTACGGTTAATTCAGGCCTTGTGATTTCCTTTAGTCTGTTTTATCTGGTTCTTTGTCTCTTTTTATGCTAGTCTATGATTAGTATTGAGTTCTTCCCAGAATGCTGTCAATTATCTCACAGGTGAAAGGATTAAGAAAGAGCAGTGAGAATTACACTGGGATTAAATAAGACTGCCTTTGGAGGGTATTTGTGGATGTGGGTTTTTTGGTTTTTTTTCCTCTTTCTAAGGGAAAAGAAAGAAGAGAAAAACCAGCTCAGCCTTCAGGTCTCTCTGGGGAGGAAAGTAATACCCTTGAATATGGAAAAGTAGCATCTCATCTTGAGAGAAGGTCATGCTGAGAAAGGAAAGGTAGTGTTAAGGCACAAGATTTAGAGTTCTCAATTCAGTTCTTGGTTGCTCTGATTTTGCTTCAGGCTGTTCTCGTTGCCTACAGTGAACCTCAGCTTGTCCATGTGTGAAATGGAAGCAGTGATAACTTTCCTATCTTACGTTACATGAAACTAAATTAATTACTCTGGTTTTGGGTAGTAAATACAAAAGGATAGAGTATTGTTCTCATGCCCCATGCTGTGGTCACACATCCACCTGCATGATGTCAGATGTGGTTAGGTTAGTGGTGGGATATTTCCATCCATCCATTATCTTTTTGTAATGAGGAGGGCAGACACTATGCTGATAGAAACAGGGGGCTTAGCCCTCTGTTGAGATGAGAAAAGGAACTGCCCCATGGGACTGGCAGACCATGTATCCCAGACTCTGGAGGGGTAACACAGCTTGCAGGCTGGGTCATGCTGCACCTCATCTGCAGACTGGCCTGGAGACTGGCTTGTGTTTATACAGGGCCTGGCAGATGTCACTGCTGATGGGAGCCTGGACTTTGGGGTTGCAGTCATGGGCAGAGAGCCCTCTTCTTCACCTCTCCTGATTCTGGCACCATTAGGGTGCAGTGCAGCACTTCCTGAAGACCCTGAGTGAAGTTGTGCTTTGGTGTTGAGAAAGCAACTAGTGCTGGGAAACAGGAGACGAGTGATGGGAATGGGGCAATAGCTCCATCAGATGCCCAGCTAAGTCTGTGCATGATGGGGATAGTAGCACACAAGGTCCATGCTAACCTCAGTATTTCTGGAGGGGCTTGGGTGTTTCTCAGGAAGATATAGCAGCCCCACTTTCAAATGAAGTTGAGTTCGAGGGCAGTTTATTATCATAAACTGCCTGAGGAAAGTTTATTTTTCATAGATTCATAGAATAGTCTGGGTTGGAAAAGACCTTTAAAGATCATCTAGTCCACCCCCCCTGCAATGGGTAGGGACTAGATCAGGTTGCTCAGACACCCATCCAACCTGGCCTTGAATGTTTCCAGGGATGGGGCATCTGCCACCTTTCTGGGCAATGCAGTGTTTCACTACCCTCATTGTAAAAAATTTCTTCCTTGTATTTAATCTTATATCTAAAACCATTACCCCGTGTCCTATCACTACAGGCCCTATCAAAATTTCTGTCCCCAAGACTAATTAGTTGCAGCTCCTACTGGTCAAAGGACCAGACTGGAAGGATGTTCTCTATTTCTACTCAGGTTAGCTGAAGCAGAGACAGGCAAGTTACCTTCTGAGTGCTGGCTTCCCACCTTGGGGCTGTGTCTTGCCTCTGAGCCTGCTGCCTTCTCTCCATTGCACAGCATGCAGCTTCTGGGAGTCACTGCTGGCTGCAGTGATTGACACCCCTAACATATTTTGCCCTGGTGTGACATCCGTCTCAGAGAAGTGACCAGAGCAGAAACTTTTCTTGCCTTGCCCTTGGTACTGTTCATACTTTGTGTTTTCCAACTGTATGTGCTGTCCCCATTCACTCAAGCCTTTCAGCTCTGTCCTGAAGAAATATGAACACAACAGTGACTGTGGCTGTATCATCTTTACCCTCTATGTTACAGGAACCAAAAAAGGGCCAGTTAATATTTGTTGTCATTGCTTTTGTGATAAGTATCAGGGAAATCCTGACTTTACCCATTCTAAGTTGGTGTCAGTTAAGAGTCAGGCGTCAGTAAAATGAGGTGTAAGTGGAAATAGGGAGATTGTTCCCTGTTGAGTCCACACAAAGAATTTGGATGGAGTTACTGCATGTGCATTCCTGCATGCTTTTCCAAGCTCCCTGATACTTGTTCCTTACCCCTTCACATAATTTAATTAACACTAATGTTTTATAATGCAGATTTGTTGGCTTTGATTGCAGTGTGTTTGGCTGATGAGGCACCTTGGGGACAGGAGCAGAAAGTTCCCAAAGCTTTGGCTATGTAGAATATGATCTGGCAGAAGTTATAAATAACACTTTCCATGAGAATTCCAATATCCCGATACTACTATTCCATAATAATTGCCCAAGCCTCTGTTCTCTTTCAATCTGGTGATCATTATTTCTGTTGTGTTTTTTATTCTGATTTTAATCTTAATATGTGAGTTTGTTTTACCTTGTTTGTCTTGATGGATAGCTGTGATTCAAAATTCTATTTTGTTCCAAGTATATTTTCATCGGAATAACCTTCAGTGTCTTTTGATCTCAAATATCTATGCCAAACACATTTTTATGTGTCTTTTTATGTTACCCTGCCTGAGTGACTAGATTTGGAGCTGTAGTACAGTTGTTTAGTGTTGCCCCACAGGTCAATCGCACAAACCTTGGTTTTGACTTGCTTTGACTTGTCATGCCTGATAATACAGCGCTGCAGCCCTCTGGCGCCCTGAATCTGGGGCACTGATGCCACCCCACTGCAGAGACTCAGAGTTAGTGCACATCAGTCTGGACCTTCAGCAAGTAGAGGTTGGTGGCACAGTAGATCTAAAAACAAGACACACTGGTAGAGTTGTGAACAGGAGGTACTGTGTAGTCACAGAGTGCTAAGTATTTCCCACCTAACAGACGAAGGACAGAGATTATCTGATTTTCCACAGAGAAAGGGTGAACTACTAGTGCCAGGAACAGAGCCCGGGAGCTCAGATTCCTGTTGGCACAGAGCTTCTGAGCTGAGTGCACTTTCAGTTGAACACACTAGGTACAGCAAGTCACATCAAAGCCATACTTAGATGTGGGCCTAAGCAATGATATTATTCTTAGACAATCTAAAATTTACTTCTGTTGCATTTTCTTAGTCTTTCACAGGCGAATAATATTAATTAAAAAGTCTGCATTTGAGACTCTGGCTTGCCAAGAAATGGGAAAATTAACTTTCATTGTACATGGAGATTTCACTTTGTTAAAGGGGTGCTTTAGAGAAAAGGGAAACACTGGAAGAACAAGACTGATTCAGGAGTCTCGTATTACAAGATTATCTGCCTTTTTACTGAGCTGTGTATTTATTACATGGCAAGGCTCTAGTTACAGGCCACCAATTGCCTAGGTTCAGGTGTTCGCCGGCCAGCTTCTGGATGCCTCATAAACAGCTGTAAATAGAACTGGTTATTCAGTCCACTCATAAAAAGGTTTGACTGTAGGTCTCTAGTCTTCCCAGGGTACAGTGTCTGACCCAAAGCAGGCAGCAAGCTGTTCTACCAACCCACAGAGCTCTTCGCAGATATTGTTACTGCTGCCTCTGCTGGAAATGTTTAGAAATGTTCATATGCATTTTCAAAAGGGTCTGGGGCAGTTGGCACAGTGGCAATGGGTCAGGGACAGTCAGAGTCTCCTTTTTTATCCATTTGTAATACGCCTTGCTGTCAAGCGTTGGCATGGTGGGCTGCTCAGGGAAGGAAAGTGCCAGTTCCTCTTGTTCTGTCACAAGGCTTTGGCGGTTCATATTCCAACCTTTCTAACCCTTTCTCCCGACCTTGATGTCATTACCTCAAAGAAAAAGTTTTAAGTACACCTTTCCTATTATAATTTCTATATTCTTTCCTATTATAATTTCTAGTGTGATACCCTGAAGTCTACAAGATATCTTTGTGCTGTATAGGATGATAATGATTTATGTAAAAATTAGCCAAACCCACAGACAGTAGGATCATCAGGCTTTTGTTGTGTGGGGCTGTCAAACCTGTCTATATTTTTCTAATAGTTGTGGTGCATTTTGTGTATGTCTTGACTATATTATCAATAATATAACCATCATTACATAACCCCTAGTCCTTGTCTGCTTTTGTATCTCCTGCTCCTGTATATTATTCTTAGGAGAATAAAAAGCTATGGCAGCTTTTCAACAGTTAGATTCTGCATAAAGCTGAATTGTAGTCCTTAAACACTTCCATGAATTAACTTTCAAACTGTTTCTTAAAAGCCTTATCAGCCTCTAATAAAATAATGGAAGCAGTATTAAGAATAATGAATCTGTAACTATACAGAGTAACAGAACCATGAGCAATCATCAGCGGCATTTAATAAACAAAACTCATAGAATACATTTGATTACTTTTGGACTGAGTTACAAAATTAATGGATGAAAAGAAAACAGTGGTTGTGATATATCTAGACTTCAATGTATTATTTGACAAAAAACCCTATATAATCTTACTTGAAGAAAACAATTAAAATTTGGCTTTAACATGAAGAGTTTTCTAAAATAAATTAGCAATACAAAATGTAACAGCATTTTCATGAACTGGGAAGGCTAGACAAATTGGAAGTTACTGTTATTTCTGTCTAGTGCTTTTCTCAGTGATCACAAAGGGGAAGAAATAACATATTAATGAAATGTGTAGATTTGACTAAAATGGGAAGAATTGCAATCGTCAGTGTGGATAGAAAACAGCATTAATGTTGCATGAGTACCATGACATCCTTCATAAAGCGGTAGGTGGATAATTCATCTGTAAAGATATCTGATAAGCTTTATCTAGACTAAACTCTTACAGGCCTTAAATACGTCAAACAGTTTGTAAGAATTTTGAAAGCGCTTGATGATTAAGATCATGCATGGCTTGATTATGAAGGAACAGTGAAAGACCTAGTGTGTATAGCTAAACTTCATGCTGAGGAAGTGTCAAGATATGAAATGAAAGCCATCTCCAAGCACATATGGAGTATAAATACACAGAAGAAATTATCCTGCTGTTGTCTCAGAGGAATTACCTGGGAGAGGTGCCACTCAGTCATTGAAAGGTGTTTTAAATCCAGTATCGAGAGGGAACATCTTAACAATGAAAACTATAACATTAGCTTATAGAGTAATTTACTAAGTGAAAAGATGGGAGCCACTGAGTTTTGACAATTGTATTGAAAATAAACCAAATGAAGTTCCTGTTCTTGGGAGTCAGTCTCTCTTCCACGCCTAGTAGACATGAGATGGTGACTTAGAGGAGGATAACTGCTTTCCTTTCTTGAAAACTCAAATGTACCATGATATATAGCTATCTGTCATTTTCCAGAGGATCTTTATCTGCTCCACATTGAAATCCTGTGTGTGTTGCTGTAGTTGATGTCTGTATATCTGAGGGAGCAATAATCTGTTGTTGTATCAGCTAGCAATATAAAAATAGTCCACCAAATGCAAACAAAATGTTTCCATAAAGGAAACTGGATGGTTTGCCCTAACTACATTAGTGCTAATGCACTACCAGGTCTCTTTTTTCTTTATCCATGTGTTAATTTTGTTCTTCAGTCTCCCCATCTCTTCTAGCTTAATTACCCTCTGCAGACTAGAGGCTGCTGCTGCCTTTTGGCTTCATTACTGGCTTTCATTTTCATTAAGAACCTTGTACTAATGGGCTGTTATAAAACACAGTCATCACTGGCAGGTGTTGCCAAACGACTCTCAGCATGATGGCATTTCTGTGCAATGGAGCAAACAGTCTGGACATTGGATTTGTAGAGCATCCAAGGGCTTGGGATAGAAGGCAAAGAGAGAAAAGTTTGGCAGATAAGTACAAAGAAGCCCTCAAATGTTCACATGAACAGTGATGGAAAAAGGGTACTATGAGCAGTGGGCTTGTTCTGAGTCCTCCAGTTGTGCCAGCATCTGCTCAGGTTGAACAGCTTCTCAAACAGCTCTGTAGTAGTGGTGGAGCCTGTATAAAAAAGTACTAATCCTTGCAGCCTTTCAGCTTAGAAGGGAATGAAGACCTGAACATCACCTCTTTGACCGAGTGAATTCATATATCAAAATAAACTCTGTGGCTCATGCCATCCAACATTAGTAATGGGAATTCATATTTCTGCTGCAGAGGTATCAGTCATAGTTGCCTTTGTGTGCCCTCTGAACCATTTAGTGATGCTGTAACAAATATTCATCAGGAAAGCAAGGATTTCCTGTATTGTCCTTATTGTCCTTCAAGGAGCTGATTGTCCCAGTCAAAATCACTGGAGGCATGTCCCAAAAGACGTACTGTCTGATTTTAACTCTTAAGAGGGGAATAAGAGTGTTTCAGCACTGAGAAACTGTAAGAGTCATTATTCTGTGTTGATTTGAAGTCCCATAATTTTTCTTATTGTCTCCAAAAGACCATAAAAGCTCCCCATTTATATACCAAAGCAAGTACCGAGCAGGGGTATATGATCAAGATGTGGTGGCTCCACTTGCTAATAAGCAAATGATGCATTTGCGTATTCTTTTCTGGCTTCTTTTGGATTTGGTTGTGCTTCCCATTTGTCCTTTTCATTCTTACCAAATGCAAGTTTCATGTCAGCTAAGTGATCTGTCTATGCTTTAACAGAGAGTGACAGTATAGTATCACTTGCTGAGACGTAGTGTCTTCTATCAGTTCTTTTTTGTCCTTTTTCAAGGCAGTGCTCCCCTGCAGTAGAAGGCTTTTTTTGTAGAGGGACTGATCTTACAGAGTAGGCAAGGAACACTTGATCTGACTGGCTGCAGGATATGCATTTTGACTAAGTGTAAGGTGTGTGTTCATCTAATTCTTGACCTTTTAGCAGTCCTTGGGCCACTTCTGAGAAAGAATGGCTTTTCACAGGTCAGTGCAGTTAGTCTGCAGCTGTTATTGGAAGAGAGTAGTATCCATATGACATGCAGAGCACAGCCAAATCCAGTAGCTTTTCCTTAAGAAGAACTTTTGCTGATTGTGTGGCACATGGGATTTTGTTTTACTCCTTACTATGCCACATTGTTCTTTCCTTCAGGGGATGAGCACAGAAAAGGTCTTTCAGAACGAGGGACTTTCATTGTGAGGCCTGAATCATGTAGCAGAGGGAGAAGACCTTCTGTAGTGTGCCATGGGACAAGCAGAGGAAGACTTCAGTAGACAGGGGATTTACAGCACTACATAGCTGTGGGAGAATACTGGCAGAAGTAACAAAAAAGACGGATTGTAGACGTGATGGAAGAACACTTTTTCCCAGGGACCTTGTTAATGCTTGTGCACGCTGTGCTGCAACCCAGAAGAGTACAAAACTGCATGTTGAAAGTCAAGGGAAAAAGTCCCCAAGCAAAGGCAAGGCAGGTAGCTGAAACCTCTTTTTTTCTAGTCTGCCCTGTGTCCTTGCTTTTCATTTTCTTCAACCTTAAAAATATATTTGACTTAGTTCTGAGTATAAAGCACTTGTGGTCCTGCTCACTGCATGCACAAGCCTCAACTGATCTACCTTTAAGTTCTGATCCTGTCAGAATCCTGTAACAATATGAAGGAGACTTGGAGTGAGTACAGTGTATGCATGCAGGTGTGTGATCTCCTGAGTGCCATCCCTGCAGGTGAGAATATTTGACTGCAGGCTCTGCTGGACTTGTGTGGCTCTTACTCCTGCAGCACTGAATAATGCCAGTAACTTTCTGGTCACCTGAGCTCCCCTGTGGAGGTACAGCTGCTGGACTTCCCTTCTGCTTTTAACCCTGTCTGACATTATCTCTGCATCGTCATTTTCCAGGCTGAAGTATCTGCAGCTGAAGGCTCATTTACCATCATTTATTTAAGCAAATCTCATGGGAAATGACAGTGGTTTAGAATAGGGGAAATTACTCCTGTTTAGAAGCAAGGGTAATGTAAATAGGTATAAATCTCTCTATCCTTTCCTCTAGTAATTCTGTCTAGGTCACATTGCAGAGCTTTGCCAGTACATGCTTAACTGTGACCCTGTGTTTTTTCTGTGTCTTTTCGTTGTACTTGCATGGATGTTGTGTATTTCTGGAGGATTCCACTTGTAAGTGATCAAAGTTAAACGTGTGCAGAAACTGGAGCTCAAATCACTTCAAAGTGGATTAGACTAAATGATGAGAATACACTGCTGGAGAATAATCTTATAGTGAACAGCAGGTGGTTTGGGGCAGAGCGTATGTTGCTGTGACCTGATAAGACACAGGGGAAGGTGTTAAAGAGCATTCTAGTGGTGAATGTTATTTATTAACACCATTGCCTTTATGTTCTGTTTTGTTGTGGGTTGGTTTTTTTTTGTTTGTTTGTTTTTTTTTTGTTTTTTTTTCTGTAAGGCTCTTTAGTGCTGGGAAGAATTTTATGCTAGAAAGTTTCTCAATACAGATGACTTCTTTCTCCTGATCCTGGCTCTTCTATTATGTTTGATTTGGAATAGTAGAAAAGTGAGAGGCCAGTTCTCCTTATTCTCTCACTGGCACTCCCCATCTGTGAGTCAGATTCCTTTGCCGCTATTGATTTGTGTTCCCATAATCACTGTGTGGGTTAGGGAATGATTAGTGTCTGGTCTTCCAAGGGAGGAGAATGAAGAGGGTGCCTTAAGAAATTAGTAGGATAGGAGGGAATAAACTCCACATATTCTTCGTTATTTTGGGACATTAATGCCATATTACTCTAACATGAGATTTAACTATTCATGAAGAATGAGGTAGAATTTGGTCTGATAGGTTTGAAAAAGCCCTGTGATGGGCAGAGCCATTATATTCCTCCAGAAGGTGATTTACTTGTTATTGCTGGGCTGTGACTCAGGTGTTTCCTTCTGAAGGGATAAATCATTCCTAGCAGAGTAAATGTCACATGGAGATGTATCGGTGACTCTAGAAAAAGTTGCCCTTTAACAGCTTCCTGGTAACATTTCCCTTGCAGGCTTGGGTAAATGTGATGACAAAATAAAGGCAGCATCTATCCCCTTCTTCTGCCCCTCTTCATCACAGCCTTTCATTCCCACCTTGTGGCCATTGCATCTTAAAGGGAATGACTCAGATCACTGGCAGAGCAGATAATGCCAAGCCAAAAGGAGACTGGACAGCATATAAATCTCAGGCCTTGGGACAGAAGCTGACTGGGATCACACTGCATAATCATAGAGGCCATGCTTTGTGGTGGAGTACATCAAGACAACTTTCTTGGAGCTCACGGGACTCAGGCTAGTTAAAACCAAAGAGGAATCTTCTTGACAGATGAATGGAGTAGGTAGCAGGTAGTGCAGGAAAGGTGAGAAGGTCACAAAGTAGAAGGCCACAACTACTGACGAACCTTATACTTAGGTTTATGGTTGTAAGCCAATAGAGAAATTACCTGGCTCAACATTCTTGCATTTACCACTCTCATCACTGTAATAATGTCTGATTCTTTTCTGGCAGTGGACTTGTATGGAAGGATCTGGCTAGATCAGGGAATTGAAAATGGGATATTTACACTTTCTCATGCAGGCCATCACTATGAATATAGTTACCTTGGCTAGCAAAGACTGATTACTCTTTCCTTCTGACAGCAAAATGAAGTGGTAGGTTTTAGTCCTGCTGTGAACAGGAAGGGATAGGTGTTTTCATTATAAGGTCTTGCCTCCTTCTCTGTAATGACTTCATAGAGGCTCAGGCACTGCATGGCTGACTGTTTCTCCTTGGATTTTAGGTCTTTAAGACCTAAAAAGTACTTGCCCGTGTATAATAGGCCTACCTTAAGAGGGCAAGGGTAGGCCTATTAAATACAGGCAAGTTCCAGCTTGAGGAAACATCAGTTCTTTCCTCTGAAATCTGTAAAAATGAGCAGCTAAAGGCTTATCATTAAGAATGAGCAGCTGTAGATGAGCTGTGTAAATATGGGAATAGATACTGTGGTGACAGACATTGCTGCAGAGCTATCTGTACACAGGCAGATCAAGGTGTGAAGCTTGGAGTAGCATAAATATGTTAAGGCCAAATATAGTGGAGGTGTTAGTGTAGTAACATGCTTAATGAGACTGATCATCAGTGGGATTTTTCTGGGGGAAGGGAATAAGGAGGAGAGATCAGAGTTGTGAGAAATTGCTGCTGAATTACTATCCAGGGAAGAGGGAATTTCTTGATTTGAAAAAGAGGCTCCCACAGGGGTAAGTGCTGCCACACAGCTCATCAGATAACAGAAGTGTTGTAAGAGAGTAAAGGTAGTTACAGGAGTTTGTTGTTTGACTGTTCTTCTGTTTCCAAAAATGGAACAAATTTCTAGTTGTAATAATAAACACCTTTCCTATTTTCAGCAAATGAAGTTTACTGCGAAAATATTGCAAGCATAGAAACTCGGGAAATAACTTGGATTCAGGGATGTTTTACACAGTTGTATGCCAGAAAGTACCCCTTTTTGAGTACCGCAAAGGAGACCCTGTGAGAAATGGAAGAGTAGACTTGGACACTCTCTCTACAAAATGTTCTCTCCTTGGATCTAAATGGTGGCTTTTAGATTTGTGCAGCTCTAGTGATTTCAGCTGAGTAACTTCTAGAATTGACTATTGCATCCTCTATTTTCAGAATTCTTCAAAATTTAGATCCTGGGGACTAGCAGTAGAAGTCAGTGAAAGAGGGGAGTGAGCAGTTTTTCTCAGGCACCTTGAATAACAGCCCTTTAAGGGACTGTTATTGCTGCAGTAAATTCTGAGGTTCAAAATTTATCTCATCTTTCAAACTCTTCAAGATGTTCCAGCTGAATTAGTGAGACCTGTATCTTTCTGTTTCCTTTGCTGATAGAGCTTAGACGTTCTCCTCCTTCTATTCCTCCAGTCTTGGAACTGCTGGAACAAGAACATTTCTCTGACCAGCCCCTGTGCTTGGAGAAGCCTTAAGTTTTTCAATTTCATATTTCTTTTCATCACCCTTTAGCTGTTGTATTTTATCACTCAAAACTTTTCTTCATAGTAGAGGTGCTATGAAAGAGAGGACAGAAAGTTTTGTTGTGTTGATAGTCGTGGACACCATCTCCTCTTCTTGCTGTCTTTGGCAAGAATCCAGGAAAAAGCAGAACCATTTAATAAGTAAGCTAGGTACTAAACAAAGTTTCTAAAGAGAAATGTGAATTGTGGGAGTTAAGGATCTGTGAATGCACCTCATCCATCTCCCTGCCAGTACACTACTGCTATGGCACAAAGTGAAAATAGTAGTGGCCTTCTGCTGGTGTAGATACTACATGAAGAAGAAATACTTGGGTGTGTGTGCATGTGTGGGCAGCTGGCTCACGTGGTGCTGAAGTATTCATTAGCAATTGCTGTCATTCCTCATTTTATTAGCTTTTGCCAAGTACTTCCACTTTACTAAGTGCAGCAGGGTTTATGGCAGCGATATTTCCCACAGTGTCAGAGACAAAATATCGGGCTAATAAGAGGCTCTTTGGTAACGTAAATCGCAAAGGGGAAGCAATCTTATTTTGAAGAAGTCCTGCTAGGGAATGTTAAGTCTCCTATTGGAAAAGCAGCCTGTGGAATGTGGTACTCTTCATGCTCTCTAGGAAGATAAATGATTTGCTTTAAGTGATGGGAGTGAAGCAGGGGAGAGATCTAATTTCAGTTACTATCTTTCTTGCTAGATAGTAACTCAGACTCTCTCATACCTAGGGCCTCATCCTAAGAGGTGCTAAGCACCCAGGACTCCACCGGTGTCAGAGAGTTTGAGTTTGAGATGTTTGGTCTCCTACTGAAGGAACCCCCTGCAAACAAATGCTTTCCAAACAGGCTTTCTCTTGTGGAAGAGGGAGGTAGGGAAAGGAAGCAAAGACAAAATTCTTCTCTCTAGTCCATTTCCTTTCCTTTGTTTGTTATCTCTAAAAAGTTAGGGTTCGTTTTGCAAGATGCTTCATGCAGAGCAGGATCTCCCAAGCAAAGAAGAGGAAGGGGTGGTACTTTATTTATTTATTTATTTATTTTCTGGGGGAAAAGGAATTGATTCTACCTTGAAGTTGGGCATGTCACCCACTATGACAGCTATACTGCAGAACAAAATCTCTCTTGAGGAGTGGAGGTCTAGGTTCATTTCGTGTATGGTACCTGAGTGTCAAACCCTACACCTTGTCTTGGTTGTTCCAAGGCCTTATAACTAGATTATACTGAAGACTTCCATAGGATAACACATACATCTACTGGATAATGTATAGACATAGCATACAGTATCTAGCATGTGCTTTGTGCGTGTGCATATTCTGGGGCACTTGAAGGAGCTGCTGTCAGTCCTACCACTGTCAGGATCAGATTAATGTGGAACTTGCATGAAAAGCAGGGTCTGAACACAAAATATGAAGGGCAGAGTATCTTATAGTAGCATGGAAGTAATTATGTGCTGATGGGCTGGGCAACTTCATTTGAAGTAATGTTGAGTTTGAGAGGGAGAAGGTAAAATCCATTGTGGAAGAGTCTGAAGAGCAGTCTGCCTCATCTTGGCAGGAGCACAGACCTGAGTTTTTAGTACATGACAATAATGATGAAATTAGGCCACAGATTCTACTAATTCAGCCTTGATCAGCTTCCCCACTTCTAGTAACAATTAAATGCTTATCTCTTCCTTTCACATGCATTAAATTAATCAGCCATGAGCTAAAAGTAATAACAGTGCTTAGGCTGAGACCCACCACATTTTCCTTGTAACTTGGACCTCTGCTGGTTCAGTACATGTGCAGAGGACTGAGAGTATCTGTGGAAAAAGCCAGGTTATTATTTCTTACAAAAAAAATAGCACTAGTGTACTCAATTGTGCCACTTCAGTGAGAGGTCACT